>CM024644.1:20538484-20647796 GCA_014182715.1 Eucalyptus cloeziana | reverse complement strand
CTGAGGGGCTGTCATCTAAGGACCTGAAAAGGTTGAGCCCATGACGGAGTGAGACAATGTCTTAGCAAGTTCACCCCCTAAACTCCAACTAGAAAGAAAATACGCCTAAAGGCAGTCTATACACACAAAACAGAGGACTTACCTCACCTCAATTCCCTCCTGCATGTCCGTACAATTCACATACTCAATCAATCAATCAATCAATCAATATAATCGATCCATCAATCAATCAATTCAATCAATACCATCAATCAATCAATCAATCAATTCATCACTTACAAGGGTCCCGATTATAAGACCAAATCGTTATAACACGTCCCATACCGTACTACACAATTTTGTCCCATAATCCAGCGCTTTAATTTCAATCAAACACACGTTCCAACTTGATTACTGCCTGCACAGGCACAATATACCGACGCACATCAATCTTTTGGCGTAGCCAAGCTTCATCTCACACCTTTAAGCATGGCAACATCCACCAACACACATCAAGGACAGCATTCCCGAAGGAGCATCGGTCAAGAATCTATTGCGACCAGCTTCCGTTGTCCAGGGGCATCCCATATAGAGGCAACATCCTACCGACGCACATCAGGGATGGGTTCACTTAGCCATCACACGATCAATCAATCCCGACCAAGGACATTGTGCTTAGAACTCGAATGCTTCAATTAAAATAATGACTTAGCCTATTTTCTTCGTATTAAAAACACCCGATAAAAATAATCGTGTGTGTATACATGGTCAATTTGAGCAAAAAATGCAATATCTTCCTTTTCAAAAATCCCACTATTTAATATAGCACATAAAAACATTTTTTAGTGTTAAAAACGACGCGATATTTTCTAATTAAATACCAAAGTTTCTGATTTTTTAAATAATAACTCAAAATCACAATCACCACCCAATTTGCCCAAATTAGCATTCAATTACATAAACCGAGCACACAATTGCAATCAAAGGCACGAAATCTTGGTCATCGCCTATCCCGGTATAATTTTCGAAAAATATAAAATAATTAAATAAATAGCAAAATTAATTAAATAATGCAAATTAAATCCAATAAATACTAACTTAGGCCGGAAATGCTAATCTAACCACCTAAACGGGCCTAGAAAATTATTGATCTATCTAGATAAATAGTACAATCTAATTAGCCCCTAATCAATCTATTCTAACCACCTAACATGCATAATTAAACAATTAAATCACTAATCCAAACTAAATAACCACATAATCCATAATTAGCCTAAACTAATTATCCACTAAGCGTCATTAACTCCCTAAGCAGAGTTTAGCAAGTAAACTCACCGGTTTAGCTGGCCGGTGAGTCCACGGCGACGACGACGCGGAGGCAAGCGACACTTGAGCCTACGGCGACACCAACGAAGGTTCAGACGAGCCTTAAAACAGGCCTAGAAGCTCTAGGGCCCTTGATGGCCTTCGGTCTTTGTTCAAGGACTGAAGGGCTGGGCCGAGAGGTCGGTTGAGCTGGAATGGGCTAGGTGACGGTGGAGGAGGCTGTAAGAGGCAACAATGGTGCTCGACGGTGGCGAACGGCGGCTGGACGGCGACCAGGTGATCTCAATGACGATTAGGGTGGCTCGAGATGGTGGCTGGGCGCGAGTAGGAGGCAAGACGGCAGGGACGCGTAGCTGGGCTCGTAGCTGGCATGCAGGCGTGCGATGGGTTCAACGAGCGGCGAGGGAGGCTGTTGACGATTCAAGGGGGTGTTGGCTGTTTCTCTAGTTCTCTCAAGCTCTCAAACACTCAACAATGGATAAAGTAGGCCTAATGAAGAAGAAGAAGCCAGCTAAAGCTTGAAGGGGGCCCAATTGCCTCAAAAGTCCAAGAAAATATCTCCAATTGCTCATTGCTTGCCCCCACCAGCCAAGGCTATCATCCTCAGCCAATTTCCCCTCCATGGCTTCTCAAACAAGCTTGTTAAAGGGTTTAAGGTTGCTACACCCTTAGCCCACGAATTTTGGACAATTTGCCATCCAATTTGATTCAATTCTCCTCCAACTGGACTCAAATTGGACCCCATAAAATCAACCAAGATGCCCTCATCAAATTCAACATTTTTCCTCATCAATTGAACCAACTTGACGGCAAAAATGCGACAAAAATACCCTCTAATTTTCCCAAATTAAAAACGCATAAATTTGATTTTTCGCCGAAACCTTGGGTTTGCGAAAAATCTTCTGAGGATGAGTCGATGTTCCTAAAATGAATTGTGACATGACAAAACTTTTAATTTCTGAAATCGGGTTTAAATTCGCGGTTAATTTCAACCGAGCACGATTTTAGCATGACCTAGCCTACCGGGTAACTTTTAGGAATTTTTAGTGCAATTGACCCACGGTCGATTATTTTCGAGCCACATTGTGCATCTTCGATACATTGGTGACTCTCAGTTGTCATGAAAATCTCGAGATTTCAAATACAGGCAAAGACTACAGAAATGACAGAAAAATCGATCTAATGTCGTTCGATAGAAATTTTGCAATCAGGTGGAATCACCCACACTTTAATCACATATCTCAATCGAACCGACCTATCTCCGATCTCTAATCGATTTTGACAATGCCGTAATAACCCTTGCGGATTAGCACGGTCGAGCAATCGATTTTTGATCAAATTTTCAAGTCTATTGCGTTAAAATTCCTTAACAGCTTCACTAGATAGATTAGTTATCTCGTGAGTGATCAACTTAGAGAAAAGAACTATAGGAACATCAATGAAAAGCCCAACTTATTCAATCGAAAAATAGAACCTGAAAATCAGTATGTCACAAGAGCAAAGATCATATAACAAGTCTATAAATAATGGCATCTTGTAATTGTTTTTCTGTTAAGATAAAATAGATCTACCAACCTATCTATCTTTTTCTCTTCATTGTGTGAGTTGTGAGCATTTCACCTTCAAATTACTTCCATTGGAGGAGTTCCGTAAAGGTTCCTATTCAAAATGTATGATCAAATGCACAGCCTCACTTTATCAATGGTAGACCCGTCAAACAAGTGAGTCAAACCAAGTTTAGGTCAAATAAAAAATAGTCCGATCCAAATTAACCCATTTAACCTATTTTGAGTGATGCAGTAAATTTTCAGCCTGATCTCTGTACTTTGGCCTCTGCCTTGTAGGAGATGGTTGGCTAATCCAAGATACACCGAAGTACAGGGAGGCTTTGTTTGCCCACTGAGGCTGCCCACTTAGACATGCGCAACTTGGTCTCCCAGTAATGTTTGTATCAGTATGGGTGCAGCGGGACATCATTGTTGTGATTTCTACTTCAAATCCTTGCCTTCTAATAGTGCTACGGATTAAAGTCCTTTCTACATATATCAACATGAAATATTTGACGTGCACCATCTGAGATTTCAAAGTGAAATTTCCTGCATTTCTGTACCTCCAAATTGCTTTGAACAAGAACAGTCCTGTTCCTATGCCAGCGGAAGTAATATTAAGCATGCTAAATCTCTTCCTCAAGGAGTTCATATTGGCAATATCATTGTTATCGGCACACATAGGCCTTTTGTGGAAGTTATTTGTAGTATTCCTGATCGAGGCCTTCTAGTGATGGACACTGTAGTGAGCCGTTGTATCCCCCAGGACGTAAGGCTTGTATTAGTTGACAAGTTATGTGTTCTTTCTGGATTGAGGAATAGAATGCTTCTCCGTTTTGAGTGGCCGACAGTCTCATTAACGAATTCTTCAGAGCTACTATGTCAGAACTCTTCTAGTAATTCTTGTGGTGGAATTGCATATGCAGCAATGTCAGAGATAAAGGCAAATTATTTCAGCCTATTGTCACGGTCAAGAGGTTTCTATGGCTAAAAGACCGTGCGTTTTCAAGGAGAACCGCCTAAGCTCGCAATAGTTTCCCGCAAGAGAGCTTCTGGAATGTTTCAAGGGCGGGCGATACGGTCATTACGCTGAGGTCTATAACTCTCCTGCCATTAGTGTCGATAGTTGGTAGGTTGGGCAATACGATCTCGTCCGCCTGATGAAATCCCGAACAATGGTTGTAATTTGAGGGCCTCAATTCCCCCTCATTTGGATCCATCCAACAATTCAATAATCAAAGGCTCATTTCTCTTCCAAAGCTTCTCTCTCTGGAAACTTTCTCCCTTTACGATCCGGGTGAGTGAGCGAGTGAGCGATCAATCCGAGCAAGGCTTGGCTTAGGCACCCCGACAATCCGAGAGAGCCTAACTCACCGCACGGTCACGATCCCAATCGATCGGCCTATGACACTAGGAATGTCTGCTGATGTTTAATCTGGGAAGGATGGAGATAGCTTCCCATTGGTCTTCAATTAATAGCCAATCGTCGAATCGGCATAACTCCTGTTTTTCTGGTGCCCTTGAGCGATTCTCTGGATTCCGCCATGATTGCTCTCAGTGATAGACCCAGTTCTTGCAAACAGCAAGGCACAGCATGTCTTTTACATCGATTTCTTTTCGACCTTCAACTCTTGTAACTCCAGTTTGTTCGGCTGAGTGCACCAAGGGAGTTCTATTTGTTGCCGAAGACAGTCTACATTTGGTGAGTTTTGATCTTAGTCCTATCGTTCTGGTGGCTTTTTTTCTTGCTCGATTGCTCATTATTTTCATTGCGTTTGAAGCTCTTTAGTGTCATCCTATATTAGAATTTTCAACAGCGCAAGTATCCTTTACATGAGCCATGGCCTCTGCAATCCTGATTTGTCATCACTTCTTATTTCGAATCCTAATTTATTTTCTTTTTTGGGCTAAGGAGAATTTTGTACTTACAAAAGCATTGGCAACTGTCCTCTCTGATCAGTGATTTATTTGACCTAGATCGATGAAGAAAAATCATCTAAATACCCCTTCAAAAGATTTAGAAAATCTATGATGATTTTAGTGCATCATGTCCACTCCCAAAACAACTGGTGGATAGAATAAAAAAATTCAATACTCTTGGAAAGCCCCCCCGGTTCCTCCCTGAATTAAAACATGGATTAAAGTTCGGTATTCTACATTTCCAAACAAATAATTGTTGGGTTCAAGGTAGAGTTGCTGGATAACACTAATTCTTTCTTCACAGTCAAGCCACAATGGAAGCACTGCTCCTTTTATGCTGTACTAGCGATTTTGACCCCTATTATATTAATTATCTTTCTTATTTATGACCTGTCATGATATTATAATCCTAATCTTAGGCATGTATTTTAGCGACAAATGTCAATGGAGTCTTTTAACTATGCAGCAAACATAATACTGTCGATATAGTCCTTAAAAAACTGAATATTTGCATCCTAGTTCAAGTACAACATCTGAGAAAAGGATGTTCCACCTTCCGCCTTTCTGTTCCACGTTCCAGAGCGATCCACATCCTAAATAACCTTGCTTGTACGTCCACGGTTTTACTTGCAGCTGTTGCCCAGCTAATTCCAGTCAATGCATCAAGAAAAGAGCTGTCATTGCTGTTGAGCAGGGTAGCAGCTAATGATATTCAGCATTTTTTTGAAATGGAAAAAATATCTACTTGCAATCAAAAGCCTTTTTTTTCTTGATTCATGAGCTATAAGAACGTTATCTGTTGCTGCTTCTTAGGTAGAAGGCAATCGCACTTAAAGCTATTTGCTGCCCTTAATGGTCCTCCAGGGATGAATAGCTTTGCCATAGATTCATTTCCTTAACTAATGAGCTTATGAAATTGTTATCTGATTCCTGCCTTTTGTCTGTCAAGTGAAGTTTTTCGCTGAAAGGCTGAAAGTACTTTCATCTATGGATCTCTAATTATTTTGGATTGCAACTTCCATATGATGGAAAGAAGTAGCCAAAATCAACCTTGTTTTAGTTCAGGAATGAAGTGAACTTTTTTCCATCGCACAGTGATTTTGACACTCCCAAGATTCCCTATTGGGATATCCAGGATGAACATACGAGTTAGGAAGGACGTCGGGTCTCCTGTTCTCAGGATAAAGTAAGCCACTGTCATTTTCTTCTCTGTGTCGAAGATCTGTAAGATCCTCCCAACGCACAATGTAGTAGATTGAAGGACAGCTTCCTTTAGAGGCTCTAGTCGTGTCGAGAGAAGCAAATCCAGTAGAGAAAAAGCTTAAGATGCTCCCAAAGTGTCGTCGGGAGGCAATGCCCCGCTTATAAGAGCGAAGGTATTCATTTGGGACCGCACTAATTCCTCATTATCTAGCAAAACTCACGAATGCGTTGTTATAGGAATGTTGTTGAAGGATGGAATTATGTGATCCGCCTGTCCTCGGCAAAACTCATGGCGTTACCCTTCATAGGAGGTATAAAAGGCTCCATTCCAGTAACAAGGTATGTTTACTCAGAATTCCCCATCAGATGGTTAGACTGGGCTGATAAAAAGAGTCTCAGAATTCATGTACTCCGCACCTGATAACTCAGGCAGAAAAATATTTCATTCCTGTGTCATGTACGATTGTGAGAAGTAATCAGGGAAAGATAATCCCATGTTGAGAGTTCTGTTTCAAATTGATAGTGAAACCAATGACTTAGGCATGAATTCTAGTCTCGAGACTTTCTCTTGATTATCAGATTGTTTTAATTTGATTTCAATTGCTCAATGGGTGATCATTGAAAAGTAGTGGCCTAATTGCGACAAGTGTGAACTCATTATGATGATAAGTGGTGATACATCATGACAAGTGTAAGATGTCTTAACATGTGACGATCAAACCATCTTTTAAGGGTCAATGGGCCACCAAGGGATCACATTCCAATGGAGATACCCATCAGATGGGGATACTCCGTGATTGACACGCTTTGGAGGAGATTTGAAAGAACTCTTTCCTCGCAAAGCTTTGATTAAAGAATGAAAAATCTAAAACATTAAATTTGTAACACATGCAATTGTTCCATAAAATTATTAATTTGGTTATTCTGATTAGTCCAAATTATTATGAGCCGGTTTCTTTTAGCATTAATAAATTTATTGAAAACTCATTTCATTTTGACCTCATGTACTAAACAATTACAAAACATTGAAAACTAATCAGAAGTAACCTTAATTAACGTTGGATTGATGTTTTTAAGCAAGTAAATATTTCTGTATGGTCTTGTCACCATTACATGACATTATGGAAGACAAGAAAGAGATAGACTCGTGGGTGAGCCACAACTAAATTTAGGATTATATATTATTGAATGAGAGAAAATCATTTAATTCAGAAAGCTAACACCCAACAATAATTGAATTTTGGGACGCCAAGTTTGTTGGTCCCCAATTGATATTGATCTCTCCGGGCCGCCTACATTGGATCCTAGGTGTGCTTACATGCTTCCTCACCAAGGTAAGGGTTGTTTCTAACCAACAGGAGCTGCCTATGCCTATTTGCCAATGCAGTGGGCTGCCAAGCTGCGTTCATTATTTTAACATATCAATATTCGCACACATTGTCCCTCCTCATTAAGACAATATATTTTTCAAGCCCCATACCCGACTCTATCCACTAAGTGTTTTTACATTTAAGAGATCCTGAGGTCTAGACAAGGTCCCGGATGTACCTTTTTAACACCTTGCTAAGGACGGATATAGAAAATCATTCAATTCAAAAAGCTAACACCCAACAATCATTAACTTCCAAAACGAGAAGTTTGTTGGTCCCCGTTGATATTGATCTCTCCAAGGGGCCTACCTTAGATCCTTGGTATGGTTATATGGTTCCTCATTAAGGTAGGGGCTATTTCCAACTAACAAGCTACCTATGCCTAACCGTTAATGCGGTGGGCTGATAAGCAGTGTTCATTATTTTAACGTGTCAATGTCCACATATCTTGTCCCCTTTATTGGTGCAGTATATTTTTCGAGCTCCATACCCACCTCTACCTTTTAAGTGTTTCTACATCTGAGTGATCCTAAGGTGCGGATGAGGGCCGGCTTTTTAATATCTTACAAAGGACGGATACAAGAGAATCATTTAATTCAAAAAGCTAACAAGTCAACAATCATTAACTTTCAGGACAGCAAGTTGGTTGGTCCCCAATTGATATTGATCTCTCCATGGCCCATGCACTGTCCGCATGTGGATGTATTGGATATTGATTAAATGAATATTTTGGGACACTTGCTAAGCAATTTAAGTTCTAAAAACCATATTATTTACGTGATGCAGGTGACAGGTGCTTTAAAAATCAGGATAATTATGGCTTCAGTGTCACAAATATGGCGTGGATTTAAGATCATTTAAGTACCATGATCTTTAAAAAGCACTGTACTTAAAGTACCTTTTATGACTTAATCTGTCAATTTGACGTGGCTTGCCGGAGTCAATTAGATGGAAGCTTATAAAAAAAATTTGAAACTAAATCAATTGTTCATTGACTATTAGTAGATTTTTGGCTCTACACTTTTTTAATTTGACAAACGATATCGCGAGCCAAAAAACGGAAGCACAAATATATGCTCTAGTTTTGCCACTCTTTTTCTTAATTTTGTTAGACTCAAAAGCAAAATAATTGAGCAAAGATTCTCTCGAAGTAATTTCGTTTAAAAAATCACCCCAAAAAAGGAAGTAAGGAAATTTTCTTCACCTCTCGAAATTATGCATTTGTTTTTTCTCTGAAATTGCTCTATTTTAAGATGAAATAATAACGCTTGGAGCTTTGTTGTAATGTGCCAACTCTCTTCGATCAACTGCAAGGATCAATAATACTACGCGTTTGGGGACCAATTTAGCCCCAATTTCTCAATATGTGAAAAATAAATGCATTTAACGAAGTTGTTCCGTAGATAAATTGTGCACCGCACAAATTGGAATGCTTTGTGCCAAAAATATAAGAACAGTCACTTTAAGAAGACTTTATGAACCATCAATTTAGTGTCGAAATTTTTTGAAAGCCTCCAAATCTTATCTTTGACAAGTCTCCAAATTCAGGAGCACGAATAGAGAGATCTAAGTAGTTTCTATATGCAATTGTGCAATTCGACTCTGAATAGCTTCCTTAACCCTTTAAACTGTGTTTGGTAGTCCGGATTTATGTTTAGATAGTACAACAAAATATTCTATCTAGTTTGATAACCTCTTATGAATTGGATAAACTCAGATTTACCTGAATATACCCAGATAAAATGCCAAATAAGAAATCCGTGTTATGGGATGGGATAAACCCGAATGGATAATTTTTTAAAAAAATAAAAGAAAGAGTGATGGAGTCCAGCTTCGTCGGACCATTGCGATGACAACCAATCATCCTTACTCCTAACCATCATGTCGTCATCTCTGATCAACACCGTTCAGCCGATCATCCTCCGATGACCATCTAACCAAACCAGGCTGAAAACTCGTCTTTGAAAAAGTAGAACATGAAGAAAAAAAAATCAAAATGCATGAAGTTTTGGGCATTGGTATGGTGGTCCTGGACGGTGATCACTTGATTTTGTTGTGATGCTTTGACGTGCGATCCTATCCTCAACTAAAATTTGAGAATTCGAGCTAACAACCGAAAGATTTCGAAGGAGGAGGAGCTCAAGCAAGAATGGTGACTAGTGCTAATCTCGACCGTGCGAGATTACGTCTTTAAGATGCTGCAGGATATATCTGGCATGAAGGTTCTCATTCTTGATTCTCAAATCATAAGCTTCTCTTTGACTCAATCATTTATAAGGGAAATTTCACAATTTCATCGCTTCAGTTCGCATGTCGTCTCTTGGCTCGTTGCCGTTTGCTGTGGAATTGCTTGATTGAGTAATTGGTAAGGGATGCGATGTTAATGGAATTTGCTGTTTGTGTTGCGGTGAATATTGTGATTCGTAGTAAGCATTGTTAGTGTTGTGTACCCATAGTACGAGCTTCTTAAGAAGGAGGTGTTCTTGGTGGAGGTGGTGGACTCCATCTTCAAGTCTTGAGAATCGATGTCGCATCCCAAGGCGATTTGCTAGCCCTAGATTCGGAGAGCATCACCTCTGTAAGCAAATGACAATTTCAAACATTTTCAATCATATATTAAATTGCACCAGACATGTAATAAGCTTTTTTACAATCCAAAATATATTTGAAAGATTTCTAATCTTATCTTATCCTAATCATATCACAATCCAAATTCAGATGATCAAACGTCTCCTTATATCGCACTTGGTGGCCTAGATAAGAGGCCGGATAAGATCAAAGTTGCCCTATCTAGCGCTTGGTGATGCACATTGGATGGGATAAATCCGGTTGTGTCTAGATTGAAACCCAAATTTCCTGGCTTTGAGGGTGGGCCGTACTCCAGCTTGGTAGTTTCCACCGCCTATCCAACTAAGCTTGGATAACAGAACATAGTACACAATAGTTTTTTTTTCAAAAAAGGTAAGAAGAAAACCAGAGATGTTTCCTACTTTGCTGGCCACGGTTGGCGCCGCCCAACGGTGGTCGCTTGAGATTTTCCATTTTCTCTCACCCAACTGCGGTGGATTGTGCAATCCTTCACGGTGGTCAATGACCACCGCGAGGCAGTCGCACCTCCTAGTCACAGTAATTCCAAAAGGTTGTGCCAATTTTAAGAATTACAGAACCACACGCGAACTCGACCCAAAAAGTTTTATCACGCGATGATGACATCATTAATCCATGAAACTATTTTAGAATAAATTGTCCATTGTTCGTTACACTAGATGTTAAAAATGTCAAACATGAAAATAATTAATAAATGGTTCGGTGATATCACATCATCGCCTAACTTAAATTTAAATGCATTCCACCATCTATGATCTCTCCGCCTTATCACAATCAAGTCCATCTTGCAGCGGTTGAAGGATGTCATATCCATTGGGTGGGATCCCTATTACAGCTTCCTCAAGCATGTAAGTTTTAAGATAGTCTCAACATATCAAAACCCTCCTTTGGCTAGTAGTGCATAAGCATTTATTAACTAATGAATTGAAGATGTCTCGCAATAAGGGAGGTAATTCTTATTGTCTGCGTTGTGAATCTTCAATGGAAATAACATTGCATGTTTTGCAAGATTGTCCAGTCATTAGGAACATTTGGGTTGATCTCGTCCCACAAAATTGTTTTGAAGAGTTTTGCTCCATGAATGTCTCTCAATGGTTGAAATTTAATTTGGCTGACATCAAGAGATTTAACTCTCACTTTGATTGGAGTACTGCTTTTGGTGTGAGCATATGGCTTTTTTGGCAATGGCGAAACAAGTCTCTATTTCAAGAAAGTTTTGTTTTTCCTTCCAACCTTGTACAAGTAATCATTTCACACATGAAGGAAATGATCAAGTTGTCTACAAGTGGATCACGTGCTTCTCCCATTATGGTGGCTTGGGCTCCTCCTCCACCAGAATGGATTAAATTTAATACAGATGGGGCATCTAAAAATAATCCTAGACTTGTAGGAACTGAAGGATTATTCCTAATCAAGGGAGAGATTGGCTTAGGAGTTTTACCTCATTTCTTGGAGTTTTTTTTTTTTTTTTTTTTTGAGACAGGAGGGAACCAGCCTTGCAGCCAACAGCCGCGCAAACCCCACGTGACGCTAGCGCAAGACCCACCACCACGGCGTCACGCTTAATACACTTAGCTGCTCACGCCAGAGATCGAACCTCTCCCCTCTCTTACGAAGGATCACTGAAGCCTTACTAGTGGAGCCACCACGGCTGGTGGTTTTCTTGGAGTATGTTCGTCTCTACAAACTGAATTATGGGCACTATGGATGAGACTTACCATTGCAAAGCAATAAGGTTTCCACAAACTCATCATTGACATGGACTCCAAAATTATTACCAAACTTGTTGACTTAGAGAGAGTAGTGGATGACATTGGTTCTGCACTACTTAAGAATATCAGAATGCTATTAAGCTTTCATTTTAAATTTAAAATTCATCATATTTTTTTAGAAGGCAATTGGCTTGTTGATATGCTTGCTAATGTTGGTATAGCGAAGTGTTTGGATATTACGTTTTAGCCGTAGCCGCTTAGAGAATTATCTTATATTTTGCTTAGTGATAAAATTGGTATTATAGACTTAAGACGTTAATTTTTCTCAGTTTTGTATCTTGTATTCATTAAGGAAAAAAAAAGTTTTAAGACAGGCTAGTGCAGAGGATTCCTAGCCACAAAATAGTGTGGTCCTCACAGCGCTCAACCCCTTTTCAGCTTCACATCCCATGAACTTTTGAGATTGGCCTTATGTAATTGTAGCCCTTGTCTTTTCGTTGTGTATTACGATAAGACCACGCGTCAAGTCAATTTTGAGATTTGCCGTAGCCAACACGATGACAACGAAGTACTCTACTAAACGACTATAATAAAAATATATTTATAAAGCAACGTCAAAAAAGATATTTAAATCGGTTATTATATGTAATAATAATCCGCCACATGACTTCACATATTGATTCAAATTGGTTATATTCATCAATGTAGGTTTGAGCCTCAGGACAATTTCTTCCGGTTGCTGACGCCTTTCCTCGATCCCAGGACAGAGAAGGACTTTCTTTTTGAGGTGAAAAATGACGATGGGACGGTCCAATTGTGTACTTATTTCAATGGCTTGTGCAAGATTCTCAGGGCGAATCCCAAGGCCTTTGTAGATGATGTGGTTAAGGCTTACGAGAAGTCGAGCGACGAGAAGAAAAATGAGTGTTTGGAGTTTTTGCTGACAAATCATCCTGCTGAGTTGTTGCATCCGTATACAAAGGAGTGGAAAGCTAAGTTGGAGGAGATGAAATTGGGTTGTGATGCTCCTGACGATGAAGATGATTGGAGTGGTAGTAGAAGTGATAATGAGATTGTAGATTGGATAGAGGATGATGGGAGTGGTGATGGTGCTGATGATGATGATGCTAATGAGGAGGAGGAGGAGGAGGAGGAGGAGGAGGAGGAGGAGGAGGAGGGTGAACAAGATGATACAGTCATGGAGTTGGAAGATGGTGGAGATGATGAATCGGGTATAGAAGACGACAACACCGATGAAGAAGAGGAGGAGAAGTATTGGCAAGAGGAATTTAATAAAGCAGCAAACAGCTCTGAACGAATGGAAATGTTAGCAAAGCGGAGTGTTGAAGTAACAACGGAGCACTATAAGAAGCAATTGAAGGAAATGAAAGATGGAGATGAAACCGCAATGAGGGGCGCAAAACCAAAAGTCAGTCCAGAAGAATGGAAGACCATTGTGTTGGATGAA
Organism: Eucalyptus cloeziana; assembly: GCA_014182715.1. Taxonomy (NCBI): domain Eukaryota; kingdom Viridiplantae; phylum Streptophyta; class Magnoliopsida; order Myrtales; family Myrtaceae; genus Eucalyptus; species Eucalyptus cloeziana. The sequence goes on along the minus strand of CM024644.1, from coordinate 20,634,664 downwards.
ATCCCTTAAGATATTTTGAAGTTGACAAAACAGGTTTATCAGTCTAGTCTGAAGATTTACAGACTCTTCTGGCAAAGTCTGAAGATCAAAGTCTGAAGGACAAAGTCTGAATATCAAAGTCTGAAGCTAACAAGACTCAAGACTTATATTTCAAAGTCTACTCACATGGACAGTTTCCAGGACGACGTTTATTCTGATCTTATACGATCTTTCTTCTAACGACTAATGGATATCTTTCTACTGGATTCAGCTCTAAACGATCTAAGTTTTATATGGAATATGTTTAGATTCTTTGACGACTTCGCAACTTATATTTGGAAGGATCTACTTATGGAAACCGAGATCCTGATTGTATGGGCGAGCAGGATTGATGGGCTATCAACACTTACCTTAAAGAGCTCGAGATCTCTAATTGATTCCATCCAACGGGTTGATTGGAAGAACTTCTTTGGAAGGTGCCAACGGTATTGAAGGCATGAAGAAGTATATAAGAGAGATGCTCTAGTTGTTGAAGGGTGCGGATAGAAGAATTCCAAAGTCTGAAATCTCCTTTACTACTTTGCGATATCATTCTTTGAGCGTTACATGTAATCAAAAGAGAGATCATATTGTAGACCTTGAGGAAGTGTAGTAGAGTAATCTACACTGTGGACTCAAGAGCGTGAGATTGTAATCACTCTTATTGATTCTTAGTGAAATCCGGCCCGAAGGGTCATCCGTGCGGGAGAGTGGACGTAGGCTTGATCTAAGCCGAACCACTATAAATACTGAGTCTTGATTCTCTATCCCTAATCCTTTATATTGTTAATTGCTTTCATTTGCTGCAATCGTTGATTTTAAATTATTCATATCTTATTTGATTTGAATTGTTAAAATTGCGATAAACACCTATTCACCCCCCTCTAGGTGCTAATACTAGTTCTAACAATTGGTATCAGAGCTTGTGTACTTGTTTATAAGAAGTGTCTTTACTTCTAAGTAAAAGATCTATGGCTAGTATGCTGCCTACAGGGTTGGTTGAAGGACAAAGCAATACCAGACCTCCATACTTTGATGGAAAGGATTACAGCATATGGAAAAATAAGATGAAGGCATTCCTAAGATCGAAAGATCCTTTGGAATGGGAAGTTGTTGATAAAGGAATCATTCATGTTGCTGAATCAGACTCGAGAGAGGAAAAGAACCTACTTGTTCCTACTCTTTTGACTCAAGAAGAAATTACCAAGAGACTCTCGACGCCAAAGCTATTTACTCTTTATATTGTGCTTTATCCCCTACGAATATAATAGAATATCTTCTTGTGATACAGAAAAGAAGTATGGGACAAGCTTCACATTACCTATGAAGGAACCGATCGTGTGAAAGAAACAAGGATCAACATTCTCTTGGGACAATATGAAGTCTTTAAGATGAGATCGGGAGAATCAATGCCGACATGTTTAGTCGCTTTTTGAAATTGTGAATGGTCTTGAATATCGTGGACATCCAATCTCGGGACATATGAAGGTCAACAAACTCCTTCGTGGTCTCTCAAAAGACCGGAATCACATAAAAACCTCAATAAGAGAGACACTGAGAGGATTGCTCCACTTTCGTAGATGAATTAGTTGGAACTCTTCAATCCTATGAAGTAGAACAGAACAACGAAGAGGAAGACTCAAAAGGTAAGAAATCTATTGCCTTAAAGTCTAATGACTATTCGATGTTACTGATTACAAGAAGATCTAGATGATGAAGAACGGCACTTATGATAAAGAGATTCGAAAGCTGAACATAAAAGGAAGGAAATTCAATTGGAAGAAACAAAATTCTCAAAGGTTTCAAAACAGGTCAACAGAGGAAGATGATACGAATAAAGAAGTGACTTGCTTTGAACGCAAGAAAAAGGGACACATCAGACCTAACTGTCCTCTGTTAAAGAAGAGAAAAGGGAAGTCTGAGAAAAACAGGAAGGCACTCAAGGCAGAGACTTGGAGTGATACTGAATGTGAAGATAGTGATAGTGATTATGCCAATATTTGTTTAATGGCACAATCAGACTCAGACTCAGACCTTGATTCAGACTCAGACAGCGAACTCGAGGTAAGTAACTTGAAAATTCCTGTTAAAGTTTCTAAATACATTGATGAACTTTTTCTTAGTCTGAAAACCTCTCTTAAGAGGATCTCCGAATTGAAAAGGGAAAATTCTACATTGAAACATCGGATAAACTTATGAAAGAAAAGGTTGAAAAACTGGAAAAAGATTTTGTTGTTGTAAAAGAAAACTCAGACAATATTTTAAATGAAAATAATCTTTTGAAAAATGATATGACTAACATATCAAAGAGATTTTCAAATAGTTCTGAAAAACTGGATAAGATTCTTTCGATACAAAGACCATATTTTGACAAGTTGGGTCTTGGTATGACTTCGAAACTATTCCACTGATTGATTTTCCAAAGGTAAAAGAAAGAATTAAACAAAGACCAGCTAGAACTGTTTACAAAAATCATTTTCAGAAAGTCTTTGTAAAACCCGTTGGTAGAAATGCTCGAGATGTTCCAAGTGTAAAAGCTCGAACACTTCGAAAAGAATGTCCTTTAGTTTGGAGACCTGTTAAAAAGAGTTGGGCTAAGACTGTCTATTGTACTAACACTTCTGGACCCAAGATGGTATGGGTACCAAAAAGAGCTTGAATTCTTATTAATTGCAGGTTACTATCAAAAAGAAGATAAAATGGTATCTTGATAGTGGCTGCTCAAGACATATGACAGGAGACTCAAACTGCTTCATAAAACTTATCCAGATAGACGGAGGAAAAGTTTCCTTTGGTGGTAACAATAGAGGGAAGATTACTGGCCGAGGAACAGTGAAGATTGGAAGTTTGTCTATCAATAATGTTTCATTAGTTGAAGGATTAAATTACAACTTGCTTAGCATAAGTCAGTTGTGTGATTCTGGTTTCAAGATCAACTTTCAGGAAGAAACGTGCTCTGGAATCAGTAATGACCTTACTCAATCTTTTACTGGTCGAAGACATGGAAATATCTATCTTCTGGATGTGAATCAAGAAAGATCACAATGCTTAATATCAGTACAAGATGAAGCAAATCTATGGCACAAAAAGCTAGGCCATATCAACATGAAGCAAATCAACAAGATCTCTACAAAGAAACTTGTTCGAGGATTGCCTACTTTGAATTATTCAAAGTCGATCTATGTACACCATCCGTACTTTGGGTAAACGGGTTAGAAATTCTTACAAATCAATAAATAAAGTTTCCACTAATCATGTATTGCGGCTTCGCACATGGATTTGTTTGGACCTACCGAACGAAAAGCATTGGTGGTAAAGGTTAAATGCAGTAATAGTGGATGATTATTCACGATTTATTTGGGTCTACTTTCTTTCAAGTAAGTCAGAGACTTTCTCTCTCTTTTCAAAATTTGCTAAAAAGGTGCAAAATGAGAAAGGTCATACTATTACAAGCATTCGTACGTGCACCATGGAGGTGAGTTTGAAAATCAAGACTTTGCTAACTTGTGTGATGAAATTGGTTTTCAACATAAATTTTCTTCTCCATATACACACGAACGAATGGTCTTGTGGAAAGGAAGAATAGATCTTTACAAGAAATGGCAAGAACTCTTTTAATTGGAAATCAAGTTTCTTCAAGGTTTTGGGCAAAAGTTCATTTCAACCGCTTGCTATATTATAAACCGAGTGTTTTTAAGACCAATTCTTGAGAAAACTCCTTATGAAATTTTTAAAGGGAAGAAACCAATAGTTTCTTATTTTCAAATATTTGGATGCAAATGTTTTATTCTAAAGAATGCAAATGATCGTGTTGGTAAGTTTGAAGAAAAATCGGATGAAGGATTCTTTCTTGGATACTCTACAACAAGCAAAGCCTTTAGAGTGTTCAACAAAAGACTCGGACTGTGGAAGAATCAATGAATGTCAAATTTCAAGACTCTCCACAAGTTCAGCGGAATCGAGACTAAAGACTCGAGAATCTGCTCCGGACACTTTTGCTAAAGCTAACTCCACCGAAAGCGCTTGCTAATTCAAAATCGGTACAACAAGCTACTTTTGATGAAGAATCTACTCAAGAAGAAGATCAACAATCTATCGGGCAACGATGAATCGGAAGCATAAGTCCAGTCATCCCGAAGAATTCATTATTGGAAACATTAATGAGGGAATTCGAACAAGATCCAAAAGGCGAGAGGAGTCTAGTCTTTTGTTGCTCTTATTTCTGAAATAGAACCCAAAAATATCGAAGAAGCTTTAGGGCGATGAAAGCTGATTGAAGCAATGCAAGAAGAGCTCGAGACAATTCGATTAATGACGTATGGGAATTAACTCCCAAACCTAAAGGTAAATCAGTTATTGGAGCTAAATGGGTTTTCGGGAACAAAGTTGATGAAAAGGCAAAGTAACGAGAAACAAAGCAAGACTCGTAGCTAAAGGATACACGCAAGAAGAAGGGATAGACTACGATGAGACTTACGCTCCGGTAGCAAGGTTAGAAGCAATCGATTATTACTTGCTTTTGCTTGCTATAAGAATTTCAGGTAGTTTCAAATGGATATCAAAAGTGCATTCTTAATGGATTTATTCAAGAAGAAGTCTACGTAGAACAACCTCCTGGTTTTGAAGATTCAAAGAAACCAGACTCTGTATTCAGACTGAAGAAAGCTTTATATGGACTGAAACAAGCTCCTCGAGCTTGGTATGAAAGGCTAAGTAATTTCTTAATTCATAGTGGCTTTTCTAAAGGAAAGGTTGACACTACGTTATTCATTAAAAAGGAAGGTAAAAGCTTTCTACTTGTTCAGATTTATGTTGATGACATCATATTTGGATCATCTAACGAGACTTTGTGCAAGAAATTTTCTAAGTCTATGCGGGATGAATTCGAAATGAGCATGATGGGTGAACTATCCTTTTCCTTGGTCTTCAAGTTAAACAACTAAAGGAGGGAATATTCATTCATCAAGAGAAATATGCAAAAGAACTTGTTAAAAAGTTCGGTCTGGAAAATTGCAAGAAGACTGACATACCAATGTCAAGTTCCTTGAAGATAGACAAAGATGAAGCAGGGAAGAAAATTGACCAAAAATTATACAGGAGTATCATTGGTTCACTTCTTTATCTTACCGCATCCGGACGACATATTATTCGGTGTTTGCATATGTGCTAGATTTCAATCGACCCTAGAGAATCTCATTTAAGCGCTGTTAAACGTATTATTAAATATGTTGCTACTCTTTTGCTAAGATCGGTCTTTGGTATCCCAAAGAAGGAGACTTTACACTTCTTGGCTATTCGGACGCGAGATCTTGCGGGTTGTAGAGTTGAAAGAAAAAGCACTTCAGGTACTTGTCAACCGCTTGGAAACAGGGTGGTATCCTGGTTTCGAGGAAACAAAGTACTTGTGGCTCTTTCAACAGGCAACGAGAATACGTTGCTCTTGGAAGTTGCTGTTCTCAAATATTGTGGATAAAACAACAACGCAAGACTTTGGCATTGAAGACTCTTGCACAGAAATTAGGTGTGACAACACCAGTGCAATCAATCTTACAAAGAATCCCATTCTACATTCAAGAGCAAAACATATTGAGATTCGACATCACTTTATAAGAGATCATGTTCAGAACAAAGAAGTCTTGATACGATTCATAGACTCAAAGAATCAATTGGCAGACATTTTCACAAAGCCTCTTGAGAAAAGCTTGTTTGAGTCTATTCGCTCAAGACTCAATATATTATCTTTTGAAGAATGTTGAAGTTCAGACTCAGTAACTAAAGTCTGACAGAGCATCAGACTCAAAGGTTAAAAAGATTGAGAATACGAATCGACACGACTGTAAGTTTCCTTACTTAAACTGTCTTATTGATAAGGTAAGATTTTCTGTCTAATTTTAAGTCGGTTATTATTTTCAAAAGAGGTGGTTATCGTTTTATTAAGGCAGTTATTTTTCAAAAAGGAAAATTCAAGATTTCCAAAATATACGACGCTTGGTTATTCCCCATACCTGTTATCTTTTATACATCTCTTCTCCTTCGTTTTCACTTTACTCAGAAACCCTAGATCAAAAGCTTTTCACTTTGCTTTCTGCATTTTTCTCCCAAACTTCTTTGTTTCAAAGTTCTCAACTTTCTTGCGATACAAGTGAGAAAGTCTCTCCAAAGAAAAGCACAATGTCGTATCGGAGGAAGTCTTCCCGGGAATAGCAAACGAGGGGACCACAAGGCTCGTGAGGGGCCTACGCATTTTGATCTCACGAGGAAAGCGACATTCCCTGCGAGCAATCTCAACGGCGGTCATCTCCAACTAGACCTCAAGATGAAATGATTTATGAAGACATCGAACCGGTAAGAACTCTAAAGCCCGCCTTTGTTTATAAACTTTACTGCGTTAAAGGAAGGTTCGCTATGACTTTTGTGGATGAGTTTCTGAAAGAGAAGGGTTATAGAAACGAGACGCACTTTCTTCTTGTAATGAAAAGGTGCGGAATTGTGCTGAGGAACGGCTGCAAGAGCATTTGCAAATTTCCCGAGTGACCCTAGGTTTAGTAGTATGAATCAGCCTAAGGGAAAGGATGATGATGAAAAGATGTTCATGCACTTTAAACCATGGATGGGTGTGGCTGCGAGCCTAAGAGGGAAGAAGAATGAATTGTTCCGTTCAGACGGACACAGGAAGAGATATGAAAATTTGCTGAAGCGTGGGGTGATGAACCCACGAACTGTAGATTTCGATTTTCTGGACTTGTTGAGTGTAAATCTGCGAGAGAAATTCGAAAAGCTCCAACTTTATCAGTTCTGCACAGACTGTGACACAGCACATTCTGAATTGACTGCCTATTTCTACTCCAATATCAGTTTCATTGATGCAAACAGTTTTACCTTTAGTGTGAGAGATAAGGAGTATGTCATTGATTGTGATATTTTGGCTGATGTGCTTGGTGTGGAAAGAGGGGCTTTCCAACCAATCGGTGTGTCTGTAAGTTCTGCTACTCTTGAACTAGCAAAGGACAAAATTGCAGAAGGAAGACTGTCTTATTCGAGAATGAATGCAACAAATACTTTGCTGCATAAAATTGTAATCAACTCTCTAAGACCCAAATCGACATCTAAGACGAGATGTTTCAATTTACGAAGCGAAGTTGATGTTTGCCATCAAGATAGGTGTGAACTTCTCTTTGCCACATACCATCATCTTTCACATGTATAGATGCATGGTGAAGGACAAAGGAAAGCTTCCTTATGCTGCTCTCATTACTCGTCTCCTCAAACATCTCAACATTCAACCTCCTCATATTCTCACAGTGAAGACTATTGATAAAATGGTCATCGGGCTGAGGATGATTACCAAGATGCGTTTAAAAGAGCTTAGCAAGAAGCTGGAGCAATTCAAGGAAAAGACTCCTATCAAACTCGGACCCGGACTCATCGGCAAAAAAGGAAAGGGAAAGAACCCGTGGCTGGTTCTACCAAGAAGCGAAGGGCTGTCATCCTGGAAGATGAAGATGATGAGGATGAAATTCCTATCTCTGTTCTTATTTCTCAAATTGCTGCATCTACTCCAACTGTTCCAGAACATCAAGTTGTAGAGAAAGAGAAAGAGAAAGAGAAAGAGAAAGAGGAAGAGAAAGAGAAGGAAGAAAGAAAGGAAGAAAGAGAGGAAGAGGAAGAAAGAAAGGAAGAAAAGAGAGGAAGAGGAAGAAAGAAAAGAAGAACAAGCAGATGAACCTGGAAGAACAGATTCTCCAGCAGAAAAGGAGGATTTACAACACCTTGTCTCTGAGGAAACGCCTCAGAAAGATGAATTCTTTTCTCCACCAGAAGACATGGAGACAGGGGGAGATAAAGAAAGCGAACACACACCTCTTCGGCTGACTTTTAGAGAAGAGGATGCTCAAACAGGTGTTAGTCGATCTCCTCCTGATGCTGAGGATATTCATGCTGTACAGTTTCCTGAAGGAGAGGCTTCATCTCCACACACTGAACCTCCTGCTGACATTCATACTGGCTTGACTCCACCATCAGACCGAGCTGAAACAAGAACTCAGACTGACAACTCTGGAAATTTTCAAAAGCTGCTTGAGATCATCTTGGAACATAAAGGTCAAATTTATGCCATGGGATATGAATTTCAGACCTTGCAGAATGAAAATCATGCAATGTTCATCACTTTGCATGATCGGCTTAAAGATGTTCGGCGTCGGATTCGGGATACCGCAAGGGCGCTACTCTCACCCAAGTACGGGGAAGATTTGAGGAAGTTGGAAGACACTGTAAAGTCTATCGGAGACTTTCAACTTGTTCGCATTCCTCGAGCTCCTTGATTTTTTTAATGCTGACAAAAAGGGGGAGAAGACTTTGCAGATTTTTGTTCGTTGTGCTCTTTTTCAAACCAAAACAAATCCTATCTTTTTATCTTTTGATTGCTTGACTTTGACTTGACTTGAGATTTTTAAACGTATGTAGTTTTTGGAATGTGTGCTCACCATGGCAATACTTCAAGCTTTATAAATTAGATAGTATTGTCTGTTTATGACTAATGAGGTTTTACGTGAATGCGAGATGCACGTACGTATGCAGATAACTTCTACTATCTTATCTTTTATATGCTTGCTTAAAAGTTGTATTGCAGGGCAATTATATTCAAATCTGCAGGAAAATTTTGTCACCATAAAAAAGGGGGAGATTGTTGGATGAAATCCCTTAAGATATTTTGAAGTTGACAAAACAGGTTTATCAGTCTAGTCTGAAGACTTACAGACTCTTCTGGCAAAGTCTGAAGATCAAAGTCTGAAGGACAAAGTCTGAAGATCAAAGTCTGAAGACTAAAGTCTGAAGCTAGCAAGACTCAAGACTTATATTTCAAAGTCTACTCACATGGACAGTTTCCAGGACGACGTTTATTCTGATCTTATACGATCTTTCGTCTAACGACTAATGGATATCTTTCTCTTTTGGATTCAGCTCTAAACGATCTAAGTTTTATATGGAATATGTTTAGATTCTTTGGACGACTTCGCAACTTATATTTGGAAGGATCTACTTATGGAAACCGAGATCCTGATTGTATGGGCGAGCAGGATTGATGGGCTATCAACACTTACCTTAAAGAGCTCGAGATCTCTCTAATTGATTCTGTCCAACGGGTTGATTGGAAGAACTTCTTTGGAAGGTGCCAACGGTATTGAAGGCATGAAGAAGTATATAAGAGAGATGCTCTAGTTGTTGAAGGGTGCGGATAGAAGAATTCCAAAGTCTGAAATCTCCTTTACTACTTTGCGATATCATTCTTTGAGCGTTACATGTAATCAAAAGAGAGATCATATTGTAGACCTTGAGGAAGTGTAGTAGAGTAATCTACACTGTGGACTCAAGAGCGTGAGATTGTAATCACTCTTATTGATTCTTAGTGAAATCCAGCCAGAAGGGCTGTCCGTGCGGGAGAGTGGGCGTAGGCTTGATCTAAGCCGAACCACTATAAATCTGGAGTCTTGATTCTCTATCCCTAATCCTTTATATTGTTAATTGCTTTCATTTGCTGCAATCGTTGATTTTAAATTATTCATATCTTATTTGATTTGAATTGTTAAAATTGCGATAAACACCTATTCACCCCCCTCTAGGTGCTAATACTAGTTCTAACACATTGGAATTGGCCCATGGAGGAAGAGAATTAGGAAGAGCAAGATTCCTCCAGAACTATTTCTGCGAGCAACAGTTAGGCCGTTTACTTATAGGAATCTTGTGAAAGAGGTTGTTCTGACTAGGCATGCCATTTTAGATGGTGACATTGGAACAGAAAAGCCTGAATAGGTTGTTTGCCATTGGGATAATAGCTTTTATGCATCTGCCGCCAGATAAGGAATACCTTATTTGTTAGATATAAGGCACTAAGAGATATTTTGAGGAATATTTCATGTTGATTTAAAATTAGGATCTGCTCAGTAGCATGATGTAGTGTAATGTTGTTTTGACTCATTTACATTTTCATTCTGTTAAGTTTTATTCTGAAACTGATTATAGGTGAAGTTAGCTCTGGGAATAATCTCGATTTTCTTTAACTCAAAATATATTGTTTGGGAGATTGCATATGGAAGAATTCGACATCCTTTCAAAGTACATGATGTGATGTCCATTATTAGCTAAAAGTTTGGAAAATTAGGTGAACTCTACCGTCAGTCTTCAAAGTTATGTATGTTACTTTGGTTTCATATGTTTAAAAACTTCAAGGAAATCATTTGTCTGATCTTTTGTGTGCATCATTTGAGATTGCAAAATGAAGGTCTGACATATCTGTATCCGAAATATACTTTACGTCCCGTGATCTGAAGAATGGATGTTAACCAAGCTGCATCTGGTGATAACTCTTTTAAGAGTTCTCGGCCTTTACTCTGTTAAATTATTCTTGCTTGCTTTTCACTTTGTTTAAATCTTTTAGTTTCTTCAACACACATTAAGCGTTCTGGGAAGTAATGGAAGAGCAGTGCAAGACGTGGTTATCCTCGTGAATGTATTTTTGTCATCGAGCTGTGCCCGTTTTAAACTTAGGTCCATCACCTCATTTGTTTGGCATTTCTCTCAGTGTGCTTCTGTAGAGGTTCTATAATCATTGTTAATCTCTTGCTATCTTAAACAGGGGGATAGAACAACAAACTGTTTTTGAAATGTGATATTTTGCGAGTCGAAGAGTGAGTTTGTTATCTTGAGATTCTGCTATCTCCAACTTCTTAACGTAAGGTGCAGGAATAGTTTTGCTGTGTATTAATGCTGGGAAGAAAATACAGAGAGTGCTATACGCGTTTGTGTTCTGTTTCGTAGGTGATTGAGTGCTGTTCTGAGACCTTTGATGTTGCACAATGGAAAGTCATATGGAGTTCTATTACCTCATTTTGATAATCCTGTGTCCTTGGGGCTTGTAAGAATAGATCCCACTATTTTAAGGACATTGGGGATAAGAACTATAGGAAATATGTTCAGGGTTTGCAACTCTTTTGAGCATTTGGAGACTTAAATGTGTTGGCTTATATGTTTGTTATGTATGAATGCTGAAAAGATCTCGTTCTCGTTCCATCGATTAGGATGCAGACTACTTATTCCTGAAAGGGGCGGTGGACGAAATGAAACTTTGGTTCTTTTGTTCTGCCTAAGGAATATTCATCATTCATTCCAAGGAACATTCCCGTCCATCTGATAGAGGGAATTCAATCTCGTTCTTTCCAACCTATGCACTATTCATCACCTGCAGATCTCGCACTTGACCATGTTTGCTCCTCCAGGATTCAGGCGGACCACTTTCAAGTTATTTTTCTGTCAAAAGACAGATCTCCTAAGACTTGCAAACTCCTGTTCGGATGTGTCGGCTCTCAAGTGGAATCGCTGTGCCTCCCTTTCACCTTACAGTGATTTCGACACTCTCCCAGGATTCCTTGTCAGGAAATCCAGGATGACATACTAGGAAGGACATCGATTCTCTTGTTCTCAGGATAAACAGGTCGTTTGCTTCTCTGTGTTGATGATTGGTAGCATCCTCCCAATGCACAATGTAGTAATATTGTCGAAGGACGGAATTGTGCGATTGCTGGTCTGTCGGCAAAGCTTATGGTATCACGCTCCTTAGGAAGTATAAAAGGATTCGTTCCAGTATCCACGTACGTTAATCTGGAATTTGCTTAAGGCAAAAGATGCTGGCAATTATTGGTAGTTCAATTGGGCTGATAAAAAGCGTTCCTGCAACCAGATCTTGCGTTCATGTACTCCGGACCTGATAACTGACGTGGAAAAAAATGTCATTCCTGGGTCAAGCAAGGTTGTGGTAAGTAAATCAGGGAAGATAATGGCAACTTGAGAGTTCTGTCTCAAATTGATAGTGAAAGCAATGACTTACCAATATGAAATCCAGTCTTGAGACTTTATCTTGATTATCATATTGTTTTAGTTTGATTTCATTTGCCAAATGGGTGACCGACGACAAGCAATGGCCTCTCGTGTCAGGCTGTCACGATAAGTGGCGATACATCATGACAAGTGTGACATATCTTAACATGCAGCGGTCAAACCGTCCTTTAGGCTCGATGGGCGTTTGGTCTTTAGATGGTAGTTGCACCGTTATTTCCTCACATAGGATGAGCTTAAAACGGGGTTTCGTTGAGTACCCATGGAGTTGGCGTCCGCTTAACGGTTTAGCCAATTCCGTCATTATCATATTTAAGAGTGATAAATCAAAATTTAACAGATTTTACAACAGAGAAGCAAATGGTCCATGGTTTCATTCTATTCTATAGAAACGACATTTCTTTAAATATTTTTCATGATTTGGTTCCGTTGAATTCTCGGTTAAGTTTGCTTGTTCTATTCATAGAGACATCAAGAGATGTCATATGGGATTGGAGATCCTCGTCAGCCTGTGTAAAACTTGCTTGAGCCTCACTAATAATCATGCATATGTTAGGACATGAACACAAAAAAAAAGATAAAATTGTCCAAAAATTTCTAAATCTATTGCACTTTTATCAAATCAGTTTTAAACTTTTCAATTTTGCCAATAATCCTAAACATTTTGATGATTTGCTAATTGAATCAATTCAGCTAATTTTGACTAGAAATTGCTGACGTGGATGCCGATCATTCTAGATAGCACGACAAATGTTGACGTGATCATTTTTTAAAACAATATTTGAATAATTTTTTTTTGAAATTTTTATGGTTTTTTTGTGTTTTCTTTTTCTTTACTTTTTTTTTTCTAGTGTTTTTGAGTAAGGGCCAGCAACCCTCATTGGCTTTTGGGGAGGGTGTCATGGCTTGGCCAGCAAAGGTCGCCAAGCCCTTGCCTAGCCAAATTCGGTGAGGGAGTCGCGACCATTGTTAGATCTAGGTGGGGGCTTGCGCGCCCTCACACAAAGCCGGTGAGGGTCCATTAGCCCTACTAGTGACTGGCGTGAGTTGTTTGCCCCAACTTAAAAGCCAAAAGGAAAGCAAAGAAAAGGGGAAAAAAACAAAGAAAATAATAATTTTTAAAAAAATTATTAAAATATTAGCAAAACTGTCAATTTCAGTAATTTCCAGTCAAAATTGGCTGGATGGACTCACCTGATAAATTATTAAAATGTTTATGACTGAATTGATAAAAAGTAAAAAATTTAGGACTTAATTGACAAAAATGCGATAATTTTATGATGTTTTGGATAATTTTTCTGGAAATAAAGTGGAGAAGCTGAAACATCATTTTTGAAAAAATAAAAAGAACAAGAAAAAAAGCAAGAGGCGCACAAGAAATTGCTCCATATTTACCCACTCCAAGCCGAGACGGCACCCTTACGGGACACTACATTCACCTTCTTGTGTTTCTTAAAAACTTTCAATAGAGAACAACTGTTACATTGGCAAAGAGGCAGAAAGACCATAAAAGAGTGAGCGAATCACTATGCAGCAGCGGAGGCATCTTCCAAGCCCCACACGGCCGCGTCCATGGCAACGGGACGCAGACTCTGGTCCCATCACATGGCTTCAGTGCCGACCGGACCGTTTGGCATGACGTCGTGCCGTTCTTTGCGTGCTTCTTCCAAGTGGTGGTCTACGACTTGGCCTTCGTCCATCAGTCTGAGCATGTACGGCACAGCCGCAAGCATGTACTCGGACCTGGGGGGTTACGCTGAAGACTCGGTGCGCATTCTGGACGAGCTGAAGCTGAAGAGGAGCATTTGCGTCGGTCACTCGATGTCAGCCGTGATCGGGTGCTTGGCAGCAATACGCAGGCCCGACCTCTTTAAACACATTGTGCTGCTCAGTGGATCTCCCAGGTAGTCTCTCTCTCTCTCTCACTCATTTTCCTTTCTTCTCTGTTGACCAAGCTTTTTGCATGCATTTTTGCTGAGTTGTACTTCATATAATGCATATACTGCAGCCAGATATATTTTCTGTAGATTCGCATGCACACGTAAACAAACACCGTATTCCCAATATCTTTTTAGAGTTTAAAGAATCATTATTTTGCCTCATAGGCAAAGTTACGGGAAAAAAAAACGATTTTGTTAAGTGCACGGCATCGGTCATCTTTTGTTGGAGAAAACTCTGTTGATGTTTTGAAGTTGACAAAACTTATCTACATTCTATTCTGAAGATTTCTAGACTTCTATGTCAAAGTCTGAAGGCTCCCAGACTTTTGTGTCAAAGTCTATTTTACATCAGAAGTCTGCTCACTCTGACAAATCCCAGATTGAACACAAGTGAAGAATAAAGACTTATCCAGACGCGGGATTATTTTTCTTTCTTCAAGGGTTCGGTTCGTATGGATTATATATGGTCTTCTGGTTGGAAATATCACCTATGAGATTGATTATCTTTATTGGAATCAATTTAGATACATCAAATATTTTTAGAAGGCAAGTAAATTTGGAAAAAATCTATTTATGGAAATCAAGATTCTGATTGTATGGGCGAACATGATTGACGGCCTTTCATTATAATCTTCAAACGGCTCGAGATCTCCTTGATTGATTCTGTCCAATGGGTTGATTGGAAAAATTCATTTGGAAAGTGCCAACAGTCAAGAAGGCATGAAGGAGTATTTAAGGAAGACTCTCCAGTTATTCCATAGAGTGCGTGAAAGAGAAATTCCAAAGTTTGAAGCTTCCCATTCTCTTGTTACTTCTTACACTGAGCTCAAAGTTGTACTAAAAAAAGAGAGATTTATAGTGTAACTTCGTGAGAGAGCAGTAGAGACTTTTCATTGTGAAGTTGAGATAACAGATTGTAAATTCTCTTTTGATTCTTAGTGGAAACCAACTAGGAGGTTGTCAACGTGGGAGAGTGGATGTAGGCTTGATCTAAGCCGAACCATTATAAATTATGTGTTCTTATTCTCTTCCCTAAATTCCTTTAGTTTGTTCGTAGTTCTGTTTATAGTTAAAGTCTAAACTCGTTCAAAGTCTGTTGTTCTTCAAACTCAGTTTCAAAAGAAAAATATTTTTATTACTCTTTGCGAAAATTGTCTTCACATCTATTCACCCCCCTCTAGGTGTTCATACTAGCACTTACAATTGGTATCAGAGCTTGTGTGCTTAATTATTGAAGTATTTTACTTCTAAACTAAAGATTTTCTATAGCTAGTATTTTGACTCCAGGTTTGGTCGAAGGTTAGAGCAACACCAGATCTCCTTACTTCGATGGAAAGGGATACAATGTGTAGAAGAACAAGATGAATGTATTTCTCAGATCTAGAGATCCTCTGGAGTGAGATGTTGTAGAAAAAGGGATCAACCCTAAAGCAACATCAGCTTCAGATCGAGGAAAAGAAGTTACTGATGCTGACGAAACAACACAAGCTGAAATTATCAAGAGACAAGCTCTTAACACAAAAGCAATCTACTCTTTATACCGTGCCTTATCTACTACTGGGTATAATCGAATTTCTTCTTGTGAAACAACAAAAAAAGTTTGGGACAGATTACATGTTACCTACGAAGGGACTAACCATGTGAAGGAAACCAAAATAAACATTCTGCTTGGATAGCATGAAGCCTTCAGAATGAAGTCTGGAGAATCTATAACTGATATGCTTAGTCGCTTCACAGAGATTGTAAGGGCCTGTTTGTTTATGTTCTTTGTTTCTGTTTTTGAACAAAAATTCTGTTTTTTTGTTCCCGGGAACGAAAACAAGAAACAAAAAAAAAAAAGTTGTTTCTTGTTTTCGAAACAATTTTTAAGAACAACTTTTCTCTCTCCTCTCTTTTCTTTTATTGTTCTTTTTCTTTGGTCGGTCGCCGGCCTCGGCCATGGTCGGCGATTGACCGTTGAGGGCCGACGACCTTGCCGGAGTCTCGTCGGCCCTCGGCGAGGCCAAGCGTCGCCGGCCCCTAGCGAGCCCGAGGCCGGGTGAGCTCGGGCTCGCCTAGATTCGTGAGGTTGAGCCTCGCATCGGCTGGCGACGCTCGGCCTCGCCTTGGCTGGGCGAGCTTGGGCTAGCCTAGATCCGGCGCCACCAAGCTTGCCAAGCCACCGGCGAGGCTCGGCCTTGCTGGATCTAGGGAGCCCGAGCTTGCCTAGCCAAGGCGAGGTCGAGCCTCGCCCAACCACGATGAGGCTCGACCTCGCCGGGCTGGCGAGCCTCGCCATGGTTGGGCGAGGCCGTCGGCCCTCGTTGGCCGGTTGCCGACCATGGCTGAGGCCGGCGACTGGCCACAAGGAAGAGAAAAAGAAAAAAGAAAAATAAAGAAAAAAATGAAAAATAAAATAAAAATATTAAAAAATTAAAAGAAACAAAAAAAAAAGAACACAAATTTATCAAACATGTTTCTATTCTTTTTTTATTCCAGGAACAAGTTTACCAAACACATTCTTTTGTTCAAAAACTGTTCCCTGGAATAGAAATAGTTTTTTCTATTTCTGTTCCCTGGAACCAAAAAAGAACAGAAATACAAATAAACGCATCCTACATGGCCTGGATTATCAAGGTCAGCCAATCTCAGGACCAATGAAAGTCAACAAACTGCTACGTGGGCTTTCGAAAGATTAGAATCATGTGAAGACTTCAATTAGAGAAACACAAAGGATCATGTCTCTATCAATTGATGAATTGATAGGCACACTTTAGTCATACGAAGTGGAGCAAATAAATGAAGAAGAGGATCCCAAAGGTAAGAAGTCAATTGCTTTAAAATCTAACATTGATTATGATGATACAGATTCAGATGATGATATGGACGATGAGTTAGCACTTATGATTAAGAAATTTAGAAAGCTGAATAGAAAAGGAAGAAGATTCAACTGGAAGAAGTAGAGCACGCAAAATTTCTAGAAGAGATCGACTAAGGACAATGAAACCAGCAAAGATGTGATATGTTTCAAATGCAACAAAAATGGACATATCAAATCTAACTCGTCCTCTGTTGAAGAAGAAGAAATGAAAAATTGAGAAGTACAAAGAGGCTTTCAAAGCTGAAATTTGGAGTGACACCGAGTGTAAGGAAAGTGAAGAAGAATATGCCAATATATGTTTGATGGCAAAGAAATTGAGGTAAGTGATTTAAAAATTCCTGTCAAAGTCTCTAAATACATAGATGAACTTTGTCTAAGTCTCAAATCCTCTCTTAAAATGATTTTTGAACTAAAAAATGAGAATTCTAAGCTCAGGCAACAGGAAGTTTCTTAGAAAAAAAAATTTGAACGTCTGAAAACAAGTTTTGATAATTTGAAAGAAAATTTTGACTCTCTTTCAAAGGAAAATACCTTTTTGAAAAGTGATATTTCAAATATAATAAAGAGATTTTCAAAAGGATCCGATATACTAGAGAAAATTCTTCTAGCTCAAATACTCTACTTTAACAAATCTGGTTTGGGTATGACCTTAGAAATTATTCCATTAATTGATTTTCTCAAAGTAAAAGAAAGAATTAAAAAAGACCTGCAAAGACATTTTATAAAAATCATTTTCAAAAAGGTTTTGTAAAACCTATTAGCCGAAGTGCACTTAGATGTTCGAAGTGTAACAGCTCAGAATATTTTGAGAAAGAATGTCCTAAGGTTTGGAGACCAATTAAGAAGGACTGGGCTAAGATTATTTTTAATACTAACTCTTCTGGACCCACGAAAATCTAGGTACCAAAGAAAGTTTGAGTTTTCTTTTTGATTACAGGTCACTATTAAAAGAAAGATCAAATGATATTTGGATAGTGGCTGTTTGAGGCAAATGACAGGAGACTCAAGCTGCTTCATAAAGCTTGTTAGACTTAATGGTGGAAAAGTATCTTTTGGAGGAAACAGTAAAGGAAAAATTGTAGGATGTGGAACTGTGAAGATTGGGAGCTTGACTATCAACAATGTTTCCTTGGTGGAAGGTTTGAACTACAATTTGCTGAGCATAAGTCAGCTTTGCGATACTAGTTTCAAAATAAACTTCCAAGAATGCATTTGTTCTGGAACAAGTCAAGACTTCTTTTAATCTTTTACTAGTCGAAGGCATGGCAACATATACCTTATGGATGTAAACCCATAAAGTTCTCAGTGCTTTATTTCTATTCAAGATGAAGCAAGTCTCTGGTATTGGAAGCTTGGTCTTGTTAATATGAAACATATTGCCAAGATTTCTTCTAAGAAGCTTGTTCGAGGCCTTCCTAATCTGGCTTACCAGAAGAATGATTTGTGCACTCCCTGTGTCTTGGGAAAACAAGTCAGAAGTTCCTTTAATCTTGTGAATCAAGTCTCTACCAATCAAACTCTGCAGCTTCTTCATATGGACCTTTTTGGTCTAACCAGAACTCAAAGTATTGGTGGAAAGAAATATTATCTAATAATCGTGGGTGATTACTCTCGTTTCACTTGAGTTTACTTTTTGGTAAGTAAGTTTGAAACCTTCTTTTATTTCTCGAAGTTTGCTAAGAAAGTTTAGAATGAAAAGGGTTATGCTATTTCAAGCATACGAACTGACCATGGAGGTGAGTTTGAACATCAGGATTTTGCGAGGTTATGTGCTGAATATGGTTTTTAGCATGTTTTCTCTTCTCCATACACTCCTGAACGAAATGTGGTTGTGGAAAGGAAGAATAGATCCTTACAAGAGATTGCCAAAACTCTCTTGATAGAGAGCAAAATATTCTCTAGATTTTAGGTAGAAGTAGTTTTCACAGCTTGCTCTATTAATAACAGAGTATTCCCGAGACCAATTCTAGAGAAAACTTTTTATGAAATGTATAAAAGAAAAAAGCCGAATGTTTCCTAATTTCATGTCTATTGACACCTAAATTTCGCCATTTTACTTAAGACTTAATAGTATTAAAAGTTAGGAATTAGTATCACCGCCCGCGGTGGCCGCGATGGTTAGAGCTTTGCTCCCCCACCGAGGGGGGAGGGGTTCGAAACCTCGCGTCCCCATTGTGTGACTCACTTGCGGCCGGGTTTGTGGTGGTGGCTCAGTTACCCTGGGTTTACCTCGCCGGCTGCCGGCTGTACGGGAGTTCTCGGGTCATCAAACAAAAAAAAAGTTAGGAATTAGTCGCTAAAAAAAAAAAGCACTTTCATTAAAATGCATCATGGATGTTTTCATTAAAATCCGTTACGCATACACATTAGGAATATTTACACAACTATCACTAATTATTAAATTTAAAAAAAAAAATCGAAAAAAAAAAAGCAAGGCTAGGCCAAGGTTAGGTCGGCCTAGCCTTCTTCTTCCTTCTATTCTTCTTTTTGCATAGATTGGCCCAACCCACGTGTGGGTCTTCTTCCTCCCTCACGTTGGTTTGGCTTTGGTAGAAAAAGAAACGTACAAACCAAGGACGAGGCAGAGGATCGCGAGGGCAGAGGACAGCGCGATCCTAGGGTCAAAGATCAAGTGGCTGTGACAGGCTGGCAGTGGTAGAAGCCATGTGCGCTTGTCGTTGGCTGGGCTTAAAGAGAAGAGAGCAAAGAGAAGATCAAGGGGTTCGGGCTTGTTTTGTTTTGGAGCTCCTTGGGGAGAGTCTGAGAGAGAGATAGAGAGAGAGAGCGAGGAGAGCATGAGCCCGAAAGAGTGATATGTCGTCGGTAGTCACTGGAAGTCCGTTCATTAGCTGCCATTCACTGCAACCCTTTCCCCTAACCAGGTAGGTCTCTCTTGAGAATGTGTGTTCCGTTTTTGGAAGCTTAAGACCGGAGCTCGCGACCGACCCGTTCGCACGAGTTTCGGTCTCATTGGTCCTCCATGAGAGCTTCTATGTGTTCTAGTATGTGTTGTTAGGATATAAGTTCGTTCTAGGGTCTCTAGTAGGTCTGAGGTCCCTCGTTTCAGTAGTGCACGCTAGCCATTCGTTGAAATTCTTGAGTGAACTTCGAGTCTCTTTAGTGGGTTATGGCCAAGGTCTAATGTTGTTGTTCATACTCATGTAAAATGCGAAGGATGCGTCTCTGAAGCAGTCCAAAATGCTACTTGTACGTCTAATGTCGAGTTTTGTCCGAACCCGAATCCTTAAATGAGCCTAGGTTCCTTTGTTAATCAGTGCTTCCTACATGTTCGACGAAATGCCTCAGAGAAGGCCGAAGGTTAGCACGTGTTTGAATAGGAGATCAATTCGTCTTTACTTTCATAACGTTGTTCAATGTTTGCGTCTTGTGCGTTGTTGTGCTTTTGTGTCATTTTCGTGAGATAGCCATGTATTGTCGAATCGACAAGTGTTTTCCTTCGCGCCGACAAGAATGTTAGTTGGTTGCCGGAGAAATTGGCTGGCGGCGATCGATGTCGATCAGAGTGAACAACTATTAGGTGGTGGTTGTCGGCGGTGGTTGACGCTAGTTACTCCGACCGGTGTTGGTTTGCGGGCTAGCTTCAATGGAGACTTTCGGGCATGGGAGGAAACCATCAAAGAAGAAGAAGAAGAAGAAGAAGAAGAAGAAGAAGAAGAAGAAGAATATGGATAGAAAGAAGAAATAAAAAAGAAAATTATAAAATGGCAAAAGTTGACCTAGGGAAGGACTGTCGAGCAGAAGGTCCAGTTAAGGGCGCGAATGATAATCATTCTAGCCAGAAATTAATTTCTGGAAGAGAAATAGATTTTTCTATTTCTATTTCTAGATGAGTTTCTAAGCAAAAATACCTGTTTGATAATGACATAAAATTTCTACTCTAAAAAATAAAAATTCGTTTGATAACGACACAAAACTTCTTCCTTTCGGACGGTGGCGGTGGGTGGCGACGACCAGTAGCGGCGGTGGCCGGCGACGACTGGCGACAACGGCAACCGGCGACAACCGGCAACCGGCCGTGGCGACGACCGGCGACCGGTGGCATCGGCGGTGGCGTCCGATGGATTATGGTCGGCGGCGATGAACGATGAGAATAATTTTTATTTCTAATTTCTATTCTAGAAATAGAGAAGTAGAAAATTCTTACTTTTGATTTCTATTCCAAATCTATTTCTGGAACCAAAATCTATTTCAAAAATAGAAAAATGAAATAATTTTATCAAACGGTTTCTATTCCGAAACAAGTTTGGAATAGAAAAATTGTTTATGAAACAGAAATCAGTAGTTGTCATGCACCCCCTAAAGAGCAGAAGGTGTAGGAAGAGAGTAGAAATGAGGAAAAGACATTAAAAAAACAAAATCATTAAAAAAGCTATAAAAAAAAATAAAAATGTTTTCTTATCCAATTAGGTTGGATCTGGGTTTGGTCGGGTCAATGGGTCAATGGGCCGGGCTGGATTTACTCGGTTGGGACCCCTTTTCCTGAATATAATATTAAATATTAAATATATATTAAAAAATTTCAAAATTAAAAAATTTCAAAAAAAAGAAGAAAATTTCGAAAAATAATAAAAGTTCAAATTTTTTTTCCGAAATTCAGAAAAGTCTAAAAATTTCAATAGTGATTAGAAAGACACCAAAAAAAAAAATTCAAAAAGTTTTGTAAAATTCAAAAATCCAAAAAATTCTAAAAAAAAAAAAAAAAAAAATCTTCAAAAAGGTTAAAATTAATCTCTTGGTTTATTTTCTCCTAAAAAAAAATGGCAGTCTTTCATTTGAGAATTCTACTCAAGGGGTTTTAGTTGTCCTTAAAGACGAATACCCTTTATTGTGCAATTTTGGTATATTAATTTTGGCTTCCCTTTGGTCTAGTTAGGATTAGTATTTATCTTTTCTTTGATGTAAAATCTTTGCTCTCCCATGCAATTTATTTAAATGCTTTCCTTGGCTGCTAATTTCTATTTTAATGATTGTGGACCCGTGTGATCACCTCACATGTTAGTGGATAGGTGTGAAATCAATTCAAACTGCCTGACAAAAATCTTTACTCTTAAAATGAACAAGATTAGGTATCGAAAGGGCATTAATTGGTTAATTAGTGTAATCAAGTCCTCGACCCTAGATTCTCTAGCTACGTAGGAAGTGTGGCATGCTCCCGTGCCTCACTTGGTTTCTAACCTACCCCAATAGGCTAGTGGTGACTTTTTGTGCAAAATTCCTAAAAAATATCCCAATGTCATGCGGGGTATGGGCTTGCCAGAGTCCATGCCTAATCAAGGGCCATAAGCCCATCCTTTAGGCAATATCCCTAAACCTATTTCTTTCCCCGAGGGATAGGTCGCGACAGTATATAGTATCAATGCATGCGATGAGAGGACATGGACAAGGTTGCAAAAGATCACACCACAGAGAAAGAGGAAGTGCTTAAACGAATAACGAACAAAAGAGTGGGAATTCAATTCCTCACACAAACATTAGTAAGGAATCAAATTTGAATGAGTACAAAGTGTCAATTGATGTAAGAGAAAAGCAAAGTACAAGAAATTTGACATGGTTAATTAATCTAGAGGTCCTTGAAATCTAAATTTCACGTTATAGCCTCAGTAGGAAACTGGAATAGCAAATATAGATTTTCTTCTCGAATAGGGTCTAACCTTAATAAGGAAAAAAATGCAAGTGCAATTGCTTGGATTTAACCCATATTTCAATCAGTAGGTTCATATAATTACTTTTGAAAATAAAGATAGCATCAATGCATGCGATGAGAGGACATGGACAAGATTGCAAAAGATCACACCATAGAGAATGAGAAAGTGCTTAAGAGAATAATGAACAGAAGAGTGGGAGTTTGATTCCTCACACAAACATTAGTGGGGAACCATATTCAAACAAATACCAAGTGTCAATTTATGTAAGAGAAAAACCAAAGTACAAAAACCTTGACATGGTTAATTAATCCAGTGGTCCTTGAAATCTAAACTTCATGATATACCCACGGAAAGAAACCGGATAAGCAAATAAAAACTTTCTTCTTGAACAGGATTAAATCGTTTTTTTTTTCTAATCAAATGAACTAACAGTTGAAATGGCCGACCCAACATCCGATAGTCGGGGACATGGAAAAAACACACTCTCTC
This sequence comes from Eucalyptus cloeziana, assembly GCA_014182715.1. Taxonomy (NCBI): domain Eukaryota; kingdom Viridiplantae; phylum Streptophyta; class Magnoliopsida; order Myrtales; family Myrtaceae; genus Eucalyptus; species Eucalyptus cloeziana. Next base: position 20,611,802 of record CM024644.1, on the reverse strand, counting down.
AAAAATTGGACAACACAAACCATAAAGGCAGAACGTAAAAGAAAAAAAAATTACTGCAAATTTCCTCGCTGAAATCCGGAAAATTGGTGAATATGATTGGATCCTTTATCAAGTTATGGTTGTAAAGCCACTAATTTCGTGTAATTTGGTTGCACGGTTATGGAGAAACGAGCTCGAAGGCATCGAGCGTGCAGTTTGGAACTCGTAGAACAACTAGTCAATTCGGGGTCTTATTAACCTGTCTCCTTGTAATTTTTTTTCGGTGTAAGTCTTTTGATAATTTCTTTGTTTCAAAATTGCCATACAATTAAATTGGGGTTGTTTTTAATTTCTCTAATTTTCTAAGCAATGAATTTCTTAAATAGTTAGTCAAAATTTAGGTGTCAACAGGATATAACTAAATAAGATATTTAAGAAAATAATAGACACAAATTAAGTAAAAAGGCAAAATGCCTCAATTAGAGAATTGTTGACACCTAAAATTTTGGGGTTCATTTTGCTAAATAATAAAAAAAATCACATGGCATATAGTTTAGGAAAATTTTATTATTTGTTAAGATTTAGGTAATATACATTAGGAGATGCATTTTTGCACAAAAGGGGATTTTTTTTGATGGAATAAAAATATATTGCGCGAAAAATATTTGAATGATATATTTAATGGAATTTTACGCGAGCAAAAAAAGTGAAATATATCCCGAAGATACAATTTTTTAGGCTTATAAAAGACATGGTGCGCAAATTTGTTAAGGGGGCTCTCTTTCCGGAAAAAAAAAAAAAGCACAAAAAGAAAAAAGGTGAAAAGTGAGTGGGTAAAAAAAGGAAAAAAAGAAAAGGAAAACCCCCCCCACGCGACTGTTCATCTTCCTCGCAGGGGGGGTCTTCGCCGGAGCCTCGACGACACGCCGCCGCTCGCCTTGGCCCGCGACCCGCCGCCTCTGCCTCGTCCGTGCCGCCCCGACGCCGAGCCCCACCGCCGCAAACCGCTACCCGCCGCGAAGCCACGCCGCGAGTCGCCCGCACCGATCCCGGACGCCAAGCCCACCGGTCGCGCCGCCTCTCCGTCCGCGACGCCTCCGAGCCACGCGCACCGCCGCCGCCAAGCCCGCCGCCCCGAGTCCGCACCGTCCTTCGCCCGACTCGCCTTCCTCCGCGCCGTCGCTGCCGCCCCCGCCGCAGATCCGAGCCCCGACCGCTTGCCGCCCGATCCGGACGCGAGCCCTCGTCCCGCCGCCGCCCGCCTCCCCGTCGCCGCCGCATTCGTAGAGCCCGCCCCCGACGCCGAGCCTCGCCACCGCAAAGTGCCCATCGCCTCGACGCCGAAGCCCCGCGCCCGTGACCCGCCGCCTCTGCACCCCCGCCGCCGCAAGGCCGTGACGCCGCCCGGCCGTGATCCGAGCGCCCGAGGCCGCCCCCGAGCCCGACGCCACTGATCCGCCGTGCCCGCTCCCGAGCCTCGCCGGAACCCTAGCCGGCGACCGAGCTCTCCCTCACCGACCGACCATCAGCTTTATCTTCCTTTTTTCTTTCTTTAAAAAAAAGAAAAAAAAAAAAAAGAAAAAGGAAAAGAGAAAAAGCAAAAATTAGGTAATTTTATTTTTCTTTTCTTTTCTTTTTATTTATTTATCTTCTGTTTTTTTTTTTTTATTATTGATATCCCATATTATTTTTTTAGTGTAATTACCTTTTAATGTGGAATTGAAATTGCATGATATGAAATTGCCTTGAAATTTAGTGATTGTCGGTCCCGATTTTCGTGCCCGAAATCCGACTCGCAATTACTTAAAAGATTGCCAATCCGATCTCCCGCCCGAGATCCGATTCGTGACTTTTGTGAAATTGGCCAACCCGATCTCATGCGCGAGATATGGTTCGTCAATTTGGGTATCAATGTTGCTTGATTTGCTGTGGTGTCATTTAAATTAATTAAAAAAAAATCAATCAAAAGATGTAGGTTAGAATTAGGGCTTGCATGTTTAGAATTGAAATTTCATTTTAAATAAATAAAAAATCGAAAATCAAATCATTTAGTTTAGGTTGCTAGATTTATTTTTTAACTTGAATTGCATGTTTAATTACTTGGCAATTATTAATTTCGAAATTAAAAAAAAAAGAGGAAAAAAGGAAAAACAACCAAAAAATCATCATGCATATATCATATAGAATTATGAGGCATATTTTGCACGTCATTGCATATTAGGGTAAGATTGCATGTTAAATTTTATTTCCTAGTTAATTATAAGTTTAGATTAAAAAAAATCTTAAGTAGATTGCATTTTAGTTAGGAGTTTCTAAGTTAGGATAGCATTCTAGTTTAAAGTAGGATTTGACATAACTTCATTCCTAATTCGAATTAGATGACGTTTTAATTTAGGTAGATAATTTCCACTTTTTTTTTATAATTTCGAATTTCATAAAAAAAATCCAAAAAATTGTCTTAGGATAAATTACTTCCTTTTTTTAGGGTAAATTGCATTTTTTAGGAAAAAGAAAAAAGAAAAAAAATGTCATGAACATGTTATTTAGGATTAGATTAAATGAAATGCACGTCATTTAGTTTTTTTAGGCCCATTTAATTAGAAATTGCCTGTCAATAGAATTAGGTCATTTATATTACATCTAATTATTGCATTTCTTTAGGATTTACTCTATTCATGTCATATAATTTAGATCATATTTTCATGTCATATAATTTAGATCATATTGCCATGTCATGTAATTTAGGTCATGTTGCCATGCCATATTAGATTACTAGCATGCATTGCATATAGATTAAGTTCCCATTAAATAAAGTGAAAAAAAAAAAAAAGAAATTGCGTGTTAATTAGAAACCATATCTAGGGTTGTTGATGTGGATTTTAATTTAACATTGCAGATGCTTTCGTTGCCTTGAGGTAAGTTTGCGATTTTTTATTTGTTTTCTTGGTGTTAAATTGATGGATTTCGCGCACCCGCATGATCACTTCACATTTTAGGAAACTGAAATTAAAATCAATTCAAACATTTTTTCAAAAAAATTTAAAATAATGGTACCGAAAGGGCATTAGAGAAATTTAACGTAACCAAGTCCCCGTACCCATAGTCTCTGGTTTGTAGAGTAAAGTAAAACCTCCCGTTACTTTACTTGGGTTTCTAATCGACCCACAAAAAATAGATTAGTGGCGACTCCTAGTTAAAAATCATTTGCATGTTAAGAAATTAAACCTAAGTCGCGTATTGGTATGGGCTTGGGAGAGTCCGAGTTAAGTTTAGGCTTAACAATCCATTAGCCAAAACCCTAGGTGGTTCACACCCGAAAAATTGGTCGCGACAGCTTGGCGACTCCATTAGGGACTTGAGTTAAAACTCTTAGTGGACTTAGGCCAATTTTCTTTTTCTTTTGAAAAATGTTTTTGTTTGGCAGCGAGGATTCCAGGTACGTCCCTAACATTTAAGGTGTTAAATGTTTTTGCAAATTGGAAGGTATAAGGGGAAGTGTTTGCTAACCCTTGTTTTGTAGGGAGGTGTAGGAATGAATGGTTTACTTGCACATTTGAAGTGTTGCTTGATTTAAACTGTTGTGCATGCTTTGCATTTACACTACACTTTTGCACACACAACCTGCCGCCGAACTTGGGCCGCATAGGATTATTTAGGATGGTGTTGAGATGGATACCACTCCGACCGCATGCTCGCGGTACGAGTCACCCATCTCAATCCCGAAGTTTCTTTCATGGTGTCAAGAGTACCCACCTCGGTCCGCATGCCCGCGACCCGGGTCGGCTCTTTGACCAAGCCGGAGTCATGAGGACCCGACATAGTCCACAAGCTCGTGGCTAGTCCGATCATCCTTGTGGCTCCACTTTGATAAGCCTTATAGATTAGAAATCGAGCCACTTATCATGCGCATGTCTATGTGATTGCTCACCATTGGTAAAGTAAGTTCTCTAAATTTTTGCTTTTGCAATTTACTTACTTTATCGCATTATTTTTGTCGGTCCATGGCATTAGGGTTGTCACGAGTCTTGATCAATATACAATGGGGACTTCGGACATTCGAATCATTCTCCCTCCAAAGGAAGAGCTTAGCACTTGGTGGGACAAGTTAGATCAAGATGGCCATCAGTTCATAAAGTCGCATGTTGGTCGCCTACTTCCACTGCTGCACATCAACATTCATGGTGGCCTCATTCAAGCACTTGCCCATTGTTGGTGCCCCGAGACCTCTACCTTTATCTTTGGTGGTAAGCATGAGCTCACTCCCACCTTGGAAGAATATAACATTGCCATAGGGAAATCCTTGAAAGCTGAATTGATTAATCCGCCTATCGGAATAGATCCTGTTATGGCTTTATCTGATTTTCTAAGAATTAAGGAAGACAACATAAGAAAGGTTTTAAAGGCTCACCGTAATGCATGTCCTTTATCTTTTCTGAAAGAATATTTTGAAAAAGGCACCCATTTCAAATGCGTAGGGTTTTCCTTTTAGCTTTCTTTGGGTTTATAGTATTTCCTTATTGCAAGAATGCTATTAACCCTTTGATTGCTCAATTAGTTAAACAAGTGTTGGAAAGAAAAAATTTTGTAAACACTGTCCTCACTGAAACTTTTCTTTCCCTCACCCGATTCAAAGGAGATGGGTGATAAAACATTCCATTCCTCTCCCGAACTTTTGCAAATTTGGTTTCTTTCTCATATAAAGGGGATTTGGTGGTCTAATGACTATACATGATATTAGTGATTCTAATCACCCTATTATAAAATTTGAGAACAACCAAAAACATGCGCCGGATTACCATTATTCTAGGTAGCTAGCTTTCATGAAAAAACCAACTTCCAAGGGTTTCCTATGGCATGCTAAATGGTTCCAAGTTCGTGTGGCAAGACTCACGTGTGGAGGTGTTGGCCCAATCCCCCTATTGGGATTCACTAGAGCATTGGAGTACTATCCAACTAGAGTGACTCGTCAGTATCAAGTCGTGCAAGAGCTTCCCTCGGCGTTACAAACGGATCCGCTCCAAGTTAGCTTCGTTGATGGAAGCCAAGGCCATGAAGATTCTATTCTCACTATCAAATCGATGTGGGATATGTGCCATCCATGAAAGCTCAAATGGCCCGAGGAGGAGTTGGAGGGCAAAGAAAGAAAATACTATGCCTCAACTAAGTACATCCGACAACACAAGATTCCTGAGGAGCTGCTTCCGAAGATACCGGAGGCATCATTGAAGATCACCAACCGTGCTGAGAATAAACGCCTCAAAAGAGTTGCTGAAAAAGCTCAAGAGGAGAATAAACGATTGCGCCAAATGGTGTCCCGAGTGTATATTGATCAAGCCAGATGAAATGCTTGAATCAATATTGCTACTTTCATGTTTAGATTAATGTTTAGAAAGTTGAGTTGTTTACTTTCTTAGTTCATTTATTTAGAACATTCCAAGTTGCTATTTTGATAAGCTTGTCAAAAACTCCATTAATGAATAAAGGTTCTAGACTGTTGCCATGGGCCGGCGTATTCCATATGAGATACTTATTTTTGTCCATTTCTTCAATTTAGGTGACAACGGATCCTCCACGTTCACCCATTATTACGCGATTAAGAGCTAGAATGGCCAACCAAACTGAAATGTGTGATCGTATCTCCGCTATGGAAGACCAACTCCGACAGTTGCTCGCCTCTATGCAATTCATGTCAGCTCAAATCCAATCCCTCCGAGTGGATTTGACTCTTGCACCTGCTCTCCCGAGACAAGTAATCCCGGCGCCAAGCAAGACCCAAATGAGCTCGATGACATGCCCGACCTGGAAGATGACCCGCTGTTGGTCACCGCCGAAAAAAAATTAAGCCCGACAATGTCCCTAAGATGAGGCAAGATGAAGTGGAAGTGATGGACACTCTGGGGCAGCCTAGTGGCAAGTTTGATTACCTGGTGAAGTATTCGGCTCCTCCCAGCTTTTACTTTGACTCCCGCAACATAGTTCCAAGTGGATGGGATGACATGGACGCTCTGACGCCTCCAGAGACAGAGAACTCTAATGACGCCCTAGGAGGAATCACAAGCCTATTCGACGATTTCTTCATGGGAGACATTGATGAAGAACTTCTAGAAGAAATGGACCATGAAGAGTGACCTAGCACATTCTCCTGCATGAGAATTTTTATCGCTTTTTAGGAATCGTTTTCACTTTCTAGGAATCATTTTCGATTTTTTTTTCTCCTCTTTTTAGGGGTTAGGAATCACAATTTCCATTCCAATAATGTAATTCATTTGATTCTATTCAATGAAATTACAATTTTATTTTCAATTTTGAGGACATGATGGGGTATACCAAACCAGTCCAATGACGATGTCCAACCATGAAAAAATATCATCCACGGAGAAATCCTGAGGGCTGGACTTTCTCATGCTTCCTCCTAAAAAATTTTCAAAAACAAAAAACACTTCATTGTTTTTTTAAAAAAAAAAAAATCATTTTTCAAGCAATTTCCAAAAGAATGCATTAGGTTACCCTTGTTTGTTTTTCTAACTCATTTACTTCATGTCTCGAGCATAATAGAGAGCATTTGAAAATAATGTGTCAATTTCCAGTGATAGTTCGCCCGTTGATTTGGGAACATGCATCCGAAGGAAAATAGACATGAAGGCAAATGATCATTTCCCAGCCGATTGTAATGACATCTCCCAAGAGTGAAGAAAATCATCTTGATTCCAAAGTGTGATATGTGGCACATCTCATAACAATTTGTGTGAGATGTCATTCTCGAAGGCCAAATGAAGTTTCTCATTTCCGTGAGAAAATGATGGAACAAGTCAAAAGAGGATCATCTGTTTTGGATGAAATGGATATTGTGCATTCATGAATATAATTAATTTGGAAATTGACACTTTGTTCTTTTCTTGCAATGAAAATTGGGGCACTACAGATTCTAGTAGTGACATGATTGAGACAAAATCTCGATCCGAGCAAAAATGATTGTGCAATTTGAATTTACTCTGATGTTGCATAGTATCCTATTCATGCACGTTCTCTTGTGCAGGGGCAAAAGTGGATCTCCACTTTTGATGGATAGAGATGATCCAAGGACATCCATTGCCGAGACAATTCTTTTGTGGAGCAATTCCCCCGAATGAATGCTTAAAACCATGTTTTGAGTGCAATAAATTGTTTGTAACAAACTCTTTTCATGCTTAAAGTTGCTAGACTCTTTTGAAAAGGGAATTTTCATATTGATTTAGCTCACCAATTTCATGTGGAGATTTGTCAGGATAGACAATTCAATAAAGTGACATCAATGCTTAAGAATGCTAAATGAGATGTGTCGGGATGATGAAAGGCAAGCCCTATTCTATATACAGTCCCATACTTATACACTTGTGAGATGAGTGTAGGAAGTTCCATATCCAAGGTAAAGAGTTCTCTCGCAAAAGGTACGATGACCGAAATGATGAGGGGCAATTCATGTTTCTACCCCAAACACTACAAGTGATCCATTGCTTAACCTTTTGAGCCTATACACTTATGGATATTCTTTCAAATTATCCCTGTCAAGAATCACCCCACATCGGGGCAACTAAGAGATCAAATGGCGCATGAGGTGAAGAAAATGGATTGAAATTTTCTTGCTCTCACTTGCATCAATCTTCTAGTCATGCTATTACATTGAATTTATGTGATAATTTAAGTGCCTTAGGATGACGAAGAGCATTTCTTTCTCTATCCTATACACTTATATCCTTTGCATAGCCCACTTGAGCCTGCAACTTCATTTCTTTAAACCTAGTTGATGATCATCCCCCACACTTTGGGGCAAGGCAAAACCAGGATGATCAACCCCCACACCGGGGCAAGACAAAAGGTAGATGAAGACTCTTGAAAGGTTATAGTGTCATTTAAAGTGTAATTGCTTGACGCATGCATTATGCGCAAGAATTGAATTCAAAATAGAACTAATGGGCATGAAAAAGCAGTGTGCCTGGTAAAAGCAAGGCCGATGCCCATGAAAAAAGAAGTGAAGAAAAAATGCATGAGAATTAAGGGCATAAAAAGCAGTGTGCCTAGTAAAAGCAAGGCCAATGCCCATAGATGAAAAAAAGAAAGTCAAGATAGGTGACTGTCAATTGTAAGAGTTGAATCCCAATGGAGCAATACTCAAAGAACTCAAATGCTGAGTTTTTACAATCAATGGGGCACTTCATGAAGACAATCCCCGATGGTGAAAAAGAAAACTGGTGGCAATGCCAAGATGATCATCAACTCTCACCCTTTACACACTTTTTGAGCCTAATGATCCTTTCATTTCTCAACCCATGAACCCAGCCTACATTACGTCCCTTATAAAAGTCTCTTCAGATTAGGGCATTTGAATTAGCGTATGGATTCACATGTTTTTAAGCATCGCTCGAAGAAGTGCGAGCAAGATGATTTCTTTCTCATTTTGCAGGGTTCTTGACTTGTAAACCCGGAGATGATTGTGGAATTGTTCTTTCAAATAGCCTTGACTCAAAGAGTCCCATTTGTTAAAGCCGTTGACCGAGCCCACATTATGGTCCCTGTTAAAGACCTCTCAGATTGGTAAGATCGTACCGCTTGCGAGAATACTCGGACCCTTGTCGATATGAAGATATTGAGATTGATGATTCTCACAAAATAGCCATTCTAAATGAGAGTGAGTGAAAGTCCTTTCTAACCGAAAGTCTCTCATTTAGTATTTTAAGAAATCCATGTTAAAATTGCCTTGAACGACAATTATCTCTAGTGGAAATTTGGGTGATGCAAATATGGTAAAGTCATTATGCATAAACTTGATTTAATGGATGGAAGCCCCATTTTGAAGTATGCATTCTAGAGTAGCTCTTAATTGTCTATCTCTTTGATGAATGTATATTTTTTTGCTCTAAATCATGTCGACGGATAATGTTTTCCTTAAAGACCCGAGAGTCTCTTGATATTAGGAGATGAAAAACCTCTACCATGAGGTGAAAGACCTCCACGGGATATCAAATTCAAAATGACATATCCTTAAGAATTTATTTCACCCGGGATAAGTATATCTCTACCCATACTCTAAATACTTGTCATTGTGCTATTCTCTCTCAAAGTGCATCGACACTTGACTTGGTATCATCCAGTTCGACTTGGCGTGCTTTCTCTACGTCCATTTCATCGACACTTGACTCCCTTTTGTATCAACTGCCGTGCTTTTGTATTGACCCGGTCCTTTTATCGAACCGCTTCCGTAGCCCTGTTTTATATTGACATGGCGTGCTTTTGTAGCCCCAAGTCCCTCTTTATCGACATATCGGCGTGCTTCCGTAGCCCGATGTCTATTTATATTGACCTGGCGTGCTTTTGTAGCCCAGAGTCCTTTTCATTGACACTCGATTGAGTTGTCTCCAAAGATTTTTCTCTAAGATGCAACGCCGGGCGACCGAAGAATGGTTTGGGTCCTAGTCAAGCAAAATCTCCGTTTAGGCGACCGTAGAATGGTACGGGTCCTAAACAACATTTATTGCTCTAACAAGTGATCGTAGAATGGTACGGGTCCTGGAAAAGCAATTTCCCCATTCAGGCGATTGAAGAATGGTTCGGGTCCTGAAAAAATCAATTTTCCGTCAAGGCGACCGTAGAATTTCCTCAAACACCTATTCCTTATTCGGCGACCGTAGAATGGTACGGGTCCTGGAAAATGAATCCCGTTTAGGCGACCGTAGAATGGTACGGGTCTTTTAGACAAAACCTTTATGCCGGCCTGGAAAAGCAATTTCCCCATGACCCGTAGAATGGTTCGGGTCCTAGGAAAGTAGAATGTTCCTTACAAAACCTTTCTGCTGTATTGGGCGACCGTAGAATGGTACGGGTCCCGAGAAAGCAACCCCTTCCTGTATTAGGCGGCCGTAGAATGGTACGGGTCGGAAAGCAACCCTTTTCTGCTTGTATTAGGCGACCGTAGAATGGTACGGGTCCCGGAAAGCAACCCCTTCCCTGCCGTATTGGGCGACCGTAGAATGGTACGGGTCCCGAGAAAGCAGCTCCTTTCTGTCACAAAGTCGTCTTGTTACTATTTCTGCCGTATTGGGCGAGTAGCGACCGAGAAAGCAGCTCATCTCTCGAATGGTACGGGTCCTAGGAAAGCAGTATTGTCACAAAGTCGTGTTACTATTCTAGGCGACCGTAGAATGGTACGGGTCCCTGGATAGATAATACCACTACCTCGAATTACTCCATCCTCCTCAAAGGTAAGTTATTCCGGTAGGTTCATCTATCATTTGCATTAGTATTTCCATGCATCATATAAATTGCATTAAAAAATGGGATTCATGTTCCAACAAAAATCATTCATTGCATGAACATAACCAAAATTTATGCCTCAATTTGTCTTTAAAGGCAACCTCTGTGAGCTCACCTTCAAAAAGGGGCAGCTGTTGACACCTAAAATTTTGGAATTTGATTTTGCTAAATAAAAAATTACATGGCATATAGTTTAGGAAAATTTTATTTTTGATTGCTCACATATTTAGGTAATATACATTAGGAGATGCATTTTTGCACAAAAGGGGATTTTTTTTGATGGAATAAAAAAATATTTCGATGATATATTTCAATGGAATTTTATGCGCACAAAAAAAAGAAAAAATATATATCGTGAAGATACATTTTTTTTTAGCTTATAAAAGACATGGTGCGCAAATTTGTTAAGGGGGCTCTCTTTCCGGAAAAAAAAAAAGCACAAAAAGAGAAAAAGGTGAAAAGTGAGTGGGTAAAAAAAAAAAAAAAAAAAGGGAAAAACCCCCCCACGCGACTGTTCATCTTCCTCGCGGGGGGTCTTCGCCGGAGCCTCGACGACATGCCGCCGCTCGCCTTGGCCCGCGACCCGCCGCCTCTCGCCTCGTCCGTGCCGCCTCGCCGCCGCGAGCCCCACCGCCGCAAGCCCCACCGCGCCGTGAAGTCCGCGCCGCGGAGCCGCGACGCGCTGCGCCTCACGCCACCCCGCCGCGTTCTCCGTCCGAAGCCCGCACCGCCGCCGAGCCACGCGCACGCGAGTCGCCGCGAGCTGCACCAGCCCCGAGTCCGGACCGTCGAGCCCACCGGTCTCCGCGCCGCCTCTCCGTCCGCGAAGTCCACGCCCCCGCGACAGTGCCGCCCGACGCTCGATCCAAACGCCCGAGCTCCTCATCGCCGCCACCGTAGAGGCCTCCCGCCGCCCCGCCCACCGCAAAGTGCCCATCGCCTCGCCGAAGCCCGTGATCCGTGACGCCCGCCCCCGCCGCCGCGCGACGTCCCGTGCGTCGCTCCTAGCCCTTGCCCCCGTAACCCACCTAGCCGCTGTCCCGCCGCTCCCGAACCTCGCCGGAGCTCCCCCTCACCGACCGGCCATCAGCTTTATCTTTTTTTTTTCTTTAAAAAAAAAAAAAAAAAAAAAAAAAAAAAAGAGGAAAAGAGAAAAAGAGAAAAAGCAAAAATTAGGTAATTTATTTTTTATTTTTTTTCTTTTCTTTTCTTTTGTTTATTTATCTTATGTTTTTTTTTTATTTATTATTGATATCCCATATTATTTTTTTTAGTGTAATTACCTTTTAATGTGGAATTGAAATTGCATGATATAAAATTGCCTTGAAATTTAGTGATTGTCAGTCCGATTTTCGCGCCCGAAATCCGACTCGCAATTACTTAAAAGATTGCCAATCCGATCTCCCGCCCGAGATCCGATTCGTGATTTTTGTGAAATTGGCCAACCCGATCTCATGCGGGAGATATGGTTCATCAATTTGGGGTATCAATGTTGCTTGATTTGCTGTGGTGTCATTTAAATTAATTAAAAAAAAATCAATCAAAAAGATGTAGGTTAGAATTAGGGTTTGCATGTTTAGAATTGAAATTTCATTTTAAATAAAAAAATCGAAAATCAAATCATTTAGTTTAGGTTGCTAGATTTATTTTTTAACTTGGATTGCATGTTTAATTACTTGGCAATTATTAATTTCGAAATTAAAAAAAAAAAGGAAAAAAAGGAAAAACAACCAAAAAATCATCATGCATATATCATATAGAATTATGAGGCATATTTTGCACGTCATTGCATATTAGGGTAAGATTGCATGTTAAATTTTATTTCCTAGTTAATTATAAGTTTAGATTAAAAAAATCTTAAGTAGATTGCATTTTAGTTAGGGTTTCTAAGTTAGGATAACATTCTAGTTTAAATTAGGATTTGACATAACTTCATTCCTAATTCGAATTAGATGACGTTTTAATTTAGGTAGATAATTTCCACTTTTTTTTTTTTTTATAATTTCGAATTTCATAAAAAAATCAAAAAAAATGTCTTAGGATAAATTACTTCCTTTTTAGGGTAAATTGCATTTTTTAGGAAAAAGAAAAAAAGAAAAAATGTCATGAACATGTTATTTAGGATTAGATTAAATGAAATGCACGTCATTTAGTTTTTTTCTCCCATTTAATTAGAAATTGCCTGTCAATAGAATTAGGTCATTTATATTACATCTAATTATTGCATTTCTTTAGGATTTACTCTATTCATGTCATATAATTTAGATCATATTTACATGTCATATTTTCATTTATAATTTAGATCATATTGCCATGTCATGTAATTTAGGTCATTTGCCATGCCATTTAGATTACTAGCATACATTGCATATAGATTAAGTTCCCATTAAATAAAGTGAAAACAAAAAAAAAAAAAAATTGCGTGTTAATTAGAAACCATATCTAGGGTTGTTGATGTGGATTTTAATTTAACATTGCAGATGCTTTTGTTGCCTTGAGGTAAGTTTGCGCATTTTTTATTTGTTTTCTTGAGTGTTAAATTGGTGGTTTGCGCACCCGTATGATCACCTTCACATGTTAGGAAACTAGAAATTAATTCAAACTGCTTGCCAAACATTTTTTTCAAAAAAAATAAAATAAAAGAAAATGTACCGAAAGGGCATTAGAGAAATTAACGTAACCAAGTCCCCGTACCCATAGTCTCTGGTTCGTAGGAGTAAAGTGAAACTCCCGTTACTTTACTTGGATTTCTAATCGACCCACCAAAAAATAGATTAGTGGCGACTCCTGATTAAAAAATCAATTGCATGTTAAGAACTTGAACTTAAGTCGCGAATTGGTATGGGCTTGGGAGAGCCCGAATTAAGTTTAGGCTTAATAATCCATTAGCCAAAACCCTAGGTGGTTCACACCCGGTTGTATTGTACGATTATAATAAAAAACAATATTGTACTCAGCCTAACATAATTTAACTTTTAAAGTGATTATAAATTTATATTCCCCAAGATATCTCATGTAACATGCCAATTAGAATTTCAGTGCCAAACATTATACGATTCCGCTGAAAAATTTGCAACCTGATCTCACTTATTTACTCTTGCGTAGTCCCTAATAAAGAAAAAAATTCAAGTCCAATTGATAGGATTTAACCCATATTTCAATAAATATGTTTATACAATTACTTTTGAAAATGAATATAGTGTCAATGCATGCGGTGAGAGGACATGGACAGGACTGCAAAAATCACACTATAGAGAAAGAGAAAGCGCTTAAAAGAATGACAAACAAAAGAGTGGGAGTTTCATTCCCATGCAAACATTATTGAGGAGCCAAATTAGAATGAGTACAAAGTGTCAATTGAAATATGAGAAAAACCAAAGTCCAAGAAACTTGACATGGTTAATTAGTCCAAAAGTCCTTAAAATCCAAATTTCATGCTATAGCCTTGGTAAGAAACTGGAATTAGTGAATACAAATTTTCTTCTTGAACATGATCAAATCGGAAAAAGGAAAAATTGCAAGTGCAATTGCTAGGATTTAATCCATATTTCAATAAATAGGTTTATGTAATTACTTTAAAATATATATATACAGTATCAATGCATGTGGTGAGAGGACATGGACAAGAATGCAAAGGATCACATCACGAAGAAAGAGAAAGTGCTTAAAAGAATAACGAACAAAACAATGAGAATTTGATTCCTCATGCAAACATTAGGGAGGAACCAAATTCAAATAAATACAAAGTGTCAATTGGTGTAAGAGAAAAGTCAAAGTACGAGCTAGAAGTCCTTGAAATCTAAACTTCATGCTTTAACCTCAGTAAGAAACCAGATTAGCTAATAGAAATTTTCTTCATGAACAGAATCAAATCGTTTTTCTTTTTATTGCTGTCTTCTAATCAAATGAACTAACAAGATGAAATGGCCGACCTAACCTCTGATAGTTGGGGGACATGGAAGAAAATCTCTCTCTCTCTCTAAATTGGACAACACAAACAATGAAGGCAGAACATAAAAGTAAAAAAATATTACTGCGAATTTCCTCGCTGAAATCTGGAAAATTGGTGAATGTGATTGGATTCTTTATCAAGTTATGGCGGTAATGCCACTAATTTCGTGTAATTTGGTTGCACGGTAAGGGAGAAACGAGCTCTAAGGCGTCGAGCGTGCAGGTTGGATTCATGTAATGTATTTTTTTTTGGGTGTAAGTCTTCTAATAATTTCCTTATTACCAAATTGTCATGCAATTAAATTGTGTTGTTTGTAGTTTCTCTTATTTTCTATGTAATTAATTTCCTAAAGATTAGTCAAAATTTAGGTGTCAACAGAATCTAACTAGATAAGATATTTAAGTAAATAATAGAAACAAACTAAATAAAAAAGGAAAAAATGCCACAACGAAAAATGTATTGCATGACTATAATAAAAAAAGGATATTGTAATGAGGCAAACATTGTTGACACCTAAATTTTGGCGACCCGTTTAGTCATTTATCGCATTAAAAATTAGGGGTTAATTTTATCCCTGAAAAAATATTAATTGCATAGCATATAAATTTATGTGCATTTATTTTTAATTTGCAGTTTTTTCCATTTATTTATTGGACCGGTGGCAGATGTGTTTGAATTAGTGGTTTGGAGCTTTAACTTGGCAGGCCGAACTAAGCCCACGAAGCGAGCAAATTGGCCCAAGCCCGTTTTTAATGATCTAAAATTATCTTGTGAAAAATTGAGATTTGATATGATATTACGAGGGTTTTGGAATTTGAAAAAATTGTGTTGCAATCTTATCTTTAGCAATAGGTGATAAAATCGGTGGAGAATATTCGAGAGATGAGGAAAATAAAAGGATTTTTGTGATCAAGAAGTTGTAGGCAATCTTCGTGTGATGAAATATTCACAAAAACATTACATTTGTTTTGCCTATAAACGGGTGTGTACGGAGGTCAAAAGGGGGGGCTCTCTCGGGGTTTTCGAAGTAGAAGAAAAATCATCATAAGGTTTTCGTGCTTTAAAAGGGGTCTTTTCTCGAGTGTGAAGTGAGGAAATTGATGAAAAGAGATTTCTCCTTCGATTGAGAAAAGGTCAAAAAGTCTTCTTGGCTTTTGCTGAAAGTGTGTCAGGGAGAACTGCAGAGATAGAAGTGAGAGAGAGAGAGAGAGCAGAGAGAGCGACAGGTGAGAAAAAGTAAAAAGAGGGGGGGAACAAGTTGTCTTCTTCGAGGGCGTTCTCATCCACCGCTGGTCTCTGACTGCGAACGTCGGTGCCGACTGTTGCGCCTGTGCCGCCATGCTCCAAGCCCCTCGCGCTCGTGCCACTGCCACTGTTTCGCCAAAGCTCCGCCCCGCTGGTCGCCATCCAAGACCCCCCAGCACCGAACCGCGCCTGCTTCAAGTTCTCGTCGCATTAGCCTCGCCTGAAGCTATCACCACACACCTCTAGCCCCTGACGCCGCAGTAGCCTGCGAGCTTCCCCTGCTACGCCTCCATCCTCCGATCGATCGCGCCTTTGCTCTGCAACTGCCCGACCTGCAGCAACCGTGACCTGACGCCCCTGCAGTTTCTCCTTCTGCTGTTGCCTGACGCCACTAAAGCCCACATCGTCGGCTTGTTGTCCTGCCGGACGTCGCGCCGATCCCTACTCACGCCCTACAGCACCTAAGTGACCACCCGAGCCGGATTTGCAGCTCTCCAACCGCGACACCCGCACTCGAATTCTGCCCGCGACGCCCTTTGCCGGAGTCCGAACATTGGCAACTCCGACCGAGATGCCCCTGTTTCGCCGGCTGTCCGTGCTGCCCGGGTGCTGCCCCTTTCCTGCCAGTCCGCCCTTGCAGAAGTCCCCCTTGTTGGACCGACGACCAGCCACCTTGGTTGAGTGCCCACAAGCACAAGCCGTGGGGTAAAAAAAAAAAAAAAGGAAAAAAATTAAATTAGGTAGTTTTTCTATTTACTTTTTATTTTATTTTATTTTTGAGAGCTTGACACGAAATAGCCGCTCAAATTAGGGATTGACAGTCAATTTTCGCACCCGAAATCCGACTTACGATCTCTTGCAAAATCGACAATCCGATCTCATGCTTGAGGTTCGATTAACGATTTATTTAAAAATTGGCTAACTTGATCTCATGCGTGAAAATATGGTTCGCCAATTTGTTAATATCAATCCTATCTTATCTTATTTGTCATCGTGTTGGTTGAATCAATTTTATTTTTGTAAAAAAATCCAAAAATATTTGAATTAGGATTAGGTTTGTTTTAGAATATTTCTTGTTATCTTGCATATTTATAATATGGATTTTATTTCTATATTTTTTTAAAATCAAAAATCAAAAACAATGCATTCATTTAGGATGTTAGTTTTTTTTTTTTTTAATTTTGAATTTCATAAAAGAAAAATAAAAATTAGAATTAGGGCATTCTTTGCACGTCATTGCGTATTAGGATAGATTGCATGCTTATTAAGAAATTAAAAATCACGTGCACGTCATATAAAATTAGGTTCATGAAATGCACGTCATTTAGTGATTGTTACTAAGTTCATTTAATTAGAAATTGTCCGTCATTAGGATTAGGTCATTTTGGTTAATTTAGATTGCATATTTAATTATTGCATGTTTATTAAGAAATAACAAAAAAATTACTTTACTCATTCATATAGTTTAGGACATATTGCCATGTCATATCATTTCATATTAGATTAGTAGCATGCATTGCATAAAGCATGATTCTTGTTAAATAGGTAAAAACAAAAATTGAATAATTGCGTGTTAATTAGAAATCATATCTAGGATTGTTGATGTGTTGCTTTCGTTGCTATGAGGTAAGTTCTGCATTGTTTTTATTCGCTTTGTTGAGTGTTAAATTGGTGGTTAGTGCACCCGCATGATAACCTCACATGTTAGGGAAGTGAATTAAAATTAATTCAAGCTGCCTGCTAAACATTTTTTTTTTCAAAATAAAAGAGAAAGGTACCGAAAGGGCGTTAGAGAAATTTAACGTAATCAAGTCCACGTACTCGAAATATCTGGTTCGTAGAAGTAAAATAATTCTCCCATTATTTTACTTAGGTGTCTAATCGACCTACCATAAAGTGATTAGTGGTGACTCCCTTTTGCATGCTAAATATTTGAACCTAAGTTGCGAGTCGGTATGAGCTTGGGAGAGCCTGGGCTAAGTTAGACTTAGTAGTTCATTAGCCTAATTTTAGGTGATTCACCCAAAATTTTGGTCGTGACAAACATATTTTTAACTTTCAAAGTGATTCTAAATTTATATTCCCAATCATATCTCATGTAATACACCAATTGGAATTTAAGTGCCAATCATTGTACGATTATGCTGGAAAATATGCAACATAATTTCACTTATTTACTCTTGCGTAGTCCCTAATAAGGAAAAAATGCATGTCCAATCCCTAGGATTAAACCCATATTTCAATAAATAGGTTTATATAATTATTTCTGAAAATAAATATAGTATCAATGCATGCAATTAGAGGACATGGAAGACTGCAAAAATCACACCATAAAGGACAAGAAATAAATTAAAAGAATAACGAACAAAAGAGTGGGAGTTTGATTCCTCACACAAACATTAGTGAGGATCCAAATTTGAACGAGTACAAAGTGTCAATTGAAGTAAGAGAAAAACCAAAGTACATGAAACTTGACATGGTTAATTAATCCAGAGGTCCTTGAAATCTAAATTTCATGCTATAGCCTTGGTAAGAAACTGGATCAACAAATACAAATTTTCTTCTTGAACATGTGTTGACACCTAAATTTTACGATTTTATTTAGGATTTAATCGTGTACAAAATTAGGAATTAGTCGCTAAAAAAAACAAAAATAAATAAACAACAAACTCAAGAGGGGCTAGGTTGGGCCAAATCCGGTCTCGACCCAACCGGCCTCTCCCTTTTCTTCTCCCACACGTACATGGCTTGGCCTAACTCCTTTCTCCTTCGGCCCAGCCCACGCCCAGCTATCTTCCTCCTTGCGTGCACCTACAAAACAAGAAAACATGGAAGAAAGAAAGGAGGAGACTAGCACAAGGAGGAGGCCAGCACGAGAGGAGAGCTCAAAAAGAGGGAGAGAGCTCGAGGGAGAGAGGGAGAGAAACCGGAGGAGGCGTTGTTGATGCTATGCCTTTGCCCGCCGACCTCCTACCCGTCACCGTCTAAGCTCGCCGCCTCAACCAATTGTGCGCCCAAGTGCCGCCACTCTGCAGTGCTTGATCCCTTGGGCCGCCAGTCTCCTCGCGCCACCGCTGCTCCACCCGAGTCGACCGTCATCCGCCAGCCGTCGGAGTTCCTCCTCGCGACACCAGCAACCCGCGAAGCTCAGCCCCCTTGTCGCACCAGCCGCGATATGCTCGTTCCCCCCCGTGAAGCTGCTGCTACCTCATTGCTTTGCCTAAGCTCCGTCGTCGACGCCGGCATTCGCGAACTACCACTCGCCGAATCGCCACCGCCGTCAAGCCCGTCACATCGCCGCTGCCACCCGCTGCGCCGCCGTTACTACTCGTTGCTTCACCACCACCGTTAAGCCCATCGCCGCCGTTGTCGGCGCCGCCAACGAGCCCTAGGGTTTCGACCATAAACCGAGTCGTGTGTGCCAAGCCGGGTGCAATTCTCGAGTAGGGTTTTTGTCCGTTTGGGCCTATCATGGCGGACCCTTTGATTCTTGGGCTTTAGTTGGCCCCTTTTTAAAATCAAATCCTGCTAGGTTGTGGGCCCGCGGATGGCCTTTTTGCAAAAGGGTTAGGCCCGTCGATTAGGCCCAACCCGCAGATTAAATAAAGGCCTGATCGGATGGTCGGGCATTTCCCTTTTCGGGCGGGTCGATCGGCCCGGCCCCCAAATCGAACCAAACCCAGTGTCTGGTCTCCAAGCTGGACCCAATCTGCATCGACCGGGCCAAACTTGGTTCGGGTCAGATCGGGCCCGACCAGTCCGGCCGAAAAAAATAAATAAATAAAGAATTAAAAAAACTAAAAAAATTAAAAAAATTTTCAAAAATTAAAAAATGTAGGGTTTGGTTAGGAATTGACATATCTTTCCTTCTTAGTGTAATTAGGTCTTTATTTGCTCATATTTTGATTATATGGTATGTTTAATTTGCATGTCTAATTATGTTTAATTGCACGTGTTTAATTTTACTGCAATTAGGGTCTTGGTAGTTATGATTGTTACTTTAATAATTGTGCACCCGCATGATCACCTCACATGTTAGTGGATAGGTATAAAATTAACCCAAACTATCTGAAAAAAAAAAAATCATTTTTTTTAAATACACAAGATTAGGTACCAAAATGACACTAATTGGTTAATTAGTGTAATCAAGTTCCCGATCCTAGATTCTTTGGTTGTGTAGGAAGTGAGGTACACTCTCATTCCTCACTTGGTTTCTAGCTGATCACAATAAGCTAGTGGCGACTCATTTTTGCAAAATTCTTAAAAATACCCCAATGTCACGCGAGGTATGGGCATGGGAGAGCCCGCGCCTGATCATGGGCCTTAGGTCCATTTTTTAGGCAATACCCCTAAACCTATTCCCTCCCCTTGAGGATAGGTCGCGACAGCTTGGCGACTCCACTGGGGACCTGGTTTTAGACCTTAGAGGACTTAGGCTGAAATTGGTCTTGTTCAAAAATACTTTTTGTTTCGCAGCAAGGATATCAGGTATGTCCCTAACGTGTCAAGTGTTAAATGTTCATGCTAAGTGGGAGGTATAAAGGAAAGTGATTGCTAACCCTTGTTTTGTAAGGGGTGTATGAATGAATGATTTATTTATATATGAAGTGCTAATTACTTATTAATTGTCATGCCTGCGTCTCCTGCATTGCACTACACCATAGCACACACTACCTGCCGTTGGACTTGGGCCGCATAGGATCACTTAGGATGGTGTTAATGTGGATACCACTCTGACTACAATCGTGCAGTACGAGTCGCCCATCTCTACCCTGAAATTTCTTTTTTCATGTCGAAGGTACCCACTCCGGTTTGCAACTGCGCGACACGGGTAAGTTCTTTGACAAAGTCGGAGTCATGGGTAACACGACCTAACCACGATCTTGTTGGTTTAGTCCGGTAATCCTATGACTCCATTTTGAGCCGTATAGAGTAGAAATCGAACCACATCTCATGTGCATGTCTATGTAATTGAAAAAAAAAATAGAGACAAAGGTCGGCACCCATTATAAATATCATTTTCCTTTTCATTTGCTCATTTTGTATTGCATTTTCATCTTGAAATTCGTGGAAATCAATCAAATGTCCTTGGTGATGTGGGCTTATGATTGAAAAATTGGCAATCACTCTTGAAAAAAAAAAAACATTGAATGCAAGTTCTAAACACTTTGATTTGGCCATTCTAAACATGACTTTGTTTAAATTTTTAATTATGGGCTCAAAATCGCTTTTTGTTTAGAAGATTCTTTCAAAAATTTCATTTTTAATTAAATTTTCTCATTCTCACATTTTGGGACTGAAATGCAAATCACATTTGGTGTACAAATTCCTCAAAATAGAAGTCACTTCTTTCAAAAATCAATGTCACTTTTGCATATGAAACTTTCGGAACAGAGTGCACATTCAATTGATAGCCGTCGACCGATCTTCCAATGATGCCCCTTCTCTTATGACTAATCTTGGTGAAATACTAAAACCCCGTAATAAAGACTATGAGGCATGTACCGTCGCCTCGATTTTATTGTAAGAAGCGGCCTCATGGAGAGATCATTTTTTTATTCACATAGTGACATTGTTGCCTTTTTGCAGGTTATGCGTGATGCTCCTTGATATTCTCGTGTTCGACCAAATGGAGAAGTAAATTCTAGAGCTAGGAAGAATTGATTTTCTCTTAACTATGTAGAATGAGGAGTTTATTTGAAATAACCATCTACCCATTCTAAAAGATAACAGTGTAGGCACATGAAACTCAAGGAGCAAGCATGCGTCGAGGCTTCGTCGACGCCAATCTTCCAATAGAGGTGGAATGAAGTTGAATTCCGTTTTGAGAAATTTCTTTATTTGGAGATGCTTTAGGTGCCAAAATCGCCCATCGATCTCATTCACTTTGTATGGTGAGACAAACGAAGGGAGTTGCCAAGCATCCAAAAAGGCGAATTCAAAAACACGTGAAGGGTAGATTGTGTCGATTCCAATTGTTCATTATAGTGTCTCTAACGTGATTCTCTTTTCCTTTGATAGGAAGACATCAAACACTTAAAGACAAATGCAAGTGAAGGGTAATGTCGAGTTACCAAATATCCACGAAGATGAATCTAAGAGATGTTAGCGCCCAAAGGATGAAAGCGAATGAAGGGGCTATCGGGTCGCCATGCCACAGGTAAGTACTCTTCTTCAAAAAAAAAAAAAAAAAAAAGGAGACTTTCCATTACAAAAAAAAAAAAAACCTTTTGCGCTTTCCTAGAGACAAGCACAAAAATGAATAATTGAAAAAAAAAAACTTTCTACAAGCTTTTTGAACATCATTTTTATCTCAAAATTGTTTTCTCGTTTTAGGGATTATTCATCTTGAATCAAAATTCCCTATGGAGATTAATCTACTCGGATGACCTTGGCAGAGTGAAAGGTAAAACGTTAGCCATGCCAAACTAGAAGTGCTTAGGATAAATAAATGTAAACTATTTCCAAACACGTCTTTCAAACACTTTTAAGAGTTGAGTGAAAAACGATATTCTCTTAGGACGAAGGATTCATTCGCATTGAGCACAAAAATCGAAACGATAAAGGCGTTTCCTTCATCAATCCCAAGCATCGTACTTATCTCTTTCTGGCTCTTTGGGCCAAATAAAGATGATCCTCCAAAGTACCCTTGTTGAGAACGACCCTACATTTGGGCAGCACATGAGGTTATGGTCGTGGTGTAGAGCGAATGATTGAGAAAGATTCTATTACTTTCACTTGTATCAATCTTCTGGGGATAGCTTTAGAGGAATTCTCATCAGAGCTTGACTTATCCTAATGTGAAGAAGAGCATTTCCTTCTCTACCCAAACACCGATACCCGTTGTTTTAACCAATTTGGATTGTTCATTTCTGAACCTTGAGTGGTGATCATCTCCCTTCACTGGGGCAAAGCATAATAATTGATAAAAATACAATTGATTGTTACGAGAAAATGTGAAAAGTATCTCAAAAGTCATAAGAGCTCCAAAAGTTCAAAGAGCAAAAAGTTTGACAAACTAGGGGGCACGAAAAGAAGTGTGCCTGGTAAAAGTAAGGCCAATGCCCGTCAAGAAAAATAGCCAAAAAGCTACATCTTACGTGAAAAAAAGAAAAATTATCAAAGTCCAAGTGCCTATGTAAAAAATCATCGCAAGTGCAAAGGAAATTAGAAAAATGAGCAAAGCTTCCATGCAGAAAATGATTAGTCAATGGAATTTCGAGATGTGCTGTGTTTCAAAAGCCAAATGCTTTTGAAAGGTCGAGTGACTTGGTCACAATGCCATGATGATCATCGACTTTTAAAAACCCTCTTGAAAATTTTAAGCCTTTCGAGCCTTTCCCGAGCCAACATTACAACCCTCTTCCGAAGTCTCTTGTAATTGGGACGGTTTGAGAGAAAATGAGAATGCTACAAGGAAGCTATTGCTTGAAGGAGTGGAGGTAATTCTATCTTGTCTTATCTTCCAAGTTCTCGACTTGTAAACTTGATGAACATAGCGACAAATGTTCTCTTCTTGGCCTCATAGCAATAATCCCTTTGTGTAAGCCCATGACCAAACCTATATTGTGGTCCTTTCAAAAGACCTTTTTGATCGATCAGATTGTGCTCATCGCAAATGTTTTTGAAAGCCTTTGATATGGGTTATGTGAGATACCCTTAGCCATCAGTTACTTCCCATGCGAATGGATGGGATCAAACAGCCATTTCATCGAAAGTGCATGAGAAACCATTTCTGACTAAGAAGCTCTAGTTTGGCATGCTTAATGAGCCTTTTTCACGAGTTGTAACCGTTCTGATAAAAACTTGACTCCCGGAGAATTTAATGATTAATGATACTTCCTCGAACAATATGACAGTTTTGCACCACATGATGTTGATTAACATCGAATATTTTTTTAAAGCAGTCGGACTTAGCTTAATTAGCTTGTTCAGTTAATACTGCAATATTGCCAATACATCTCTTGATGCCATCCCTAATGGCATTTGCTTAAGTTGAGTTTGACAAGATTCCTCATTGAAGCCATGCAGTTTCAAGGAGTTAATGGGTGCTTCCCTGAAAACCAAAAGTTCATGGTTAGCCGTAAACCATGCCATTTCCAAAGGTTCGTGGATCTATCCTTAAACCACAAGGTTCGTGGGTCTTTCCTTAAACCACATGGTTCGTGGGTCTTTCCTTAAACCACACGATTCGTGGGTCAATCCTTAAACCACACGGTTTGTGAGTCTATCCTTAAACCACACTTTTAAAATGTTTATGAGTCTATCCTTAAACTGCGATTTTCAAAGAGTTCATGGTCAACCTTAAACCATGTCATCTATAAAGGTTCATGGATTTTCCTCAAAACCATGTATTTTCAGCCCGGTCGAAATCCGCTGTTACACGGTGAGACGTCCTTGTCTTTCTTCCTATGACACGGAGAGCTTTTGTAGCCTGGAAAGTTTCTGTAACCCGGAGTCCTTCTTCCTACGACATGGAAAGCTTTTGTAGCCTGAAGAGCTTCTGTAGCCCGAAGAGCTTTTGTGGCCCGGAGAGCTTCTGTAGCCCGGAATCTTTCTTCCTACGACACGGAGAGCTTTTGTAGCCCGAAGAGCTTCTGTAGCTCGGAGTCCTTCTTCTTACGACACAGAGAGCTTTTGTAGCCCGGAGAGCTTCTGTAACCCGGAGTCTTTTTTCCTATGACATAAAAAGCTTTGGTAGCCCGGAGAGTTTCTGTAGCCCGAAGTCCTTCTTCCTATGACACGAAGAGCTTTTGTAGCCCGGAGTCCTTCTTCCTATCACATGGAGAGCTTCTATAGCCCGGAGAGCTTTTATATCCCGAAGAGCTTCTGTAGTATGGAGTCTTTCTTCCTATGACACAGAGAGCTTCTGTAGCCCAAAGAGCTTTTATAGCCTAGAGAGCTTTTGTAGCCTAGAGTCCTTCCTATGACACTGAGAGTTTTTGTAGCCTAGAGAGCTTTGGTAGCCCGGAGAGATTTTGTAGCCCAGAGTCCTTCTTATGACACGACGCACTTCTGTAACCCGAGGTCTCTCTTTTTTCTTATGACATGACGTGCTTCTGTAGCCCGGGGTCTTCTTTCTTCTTATGACACGGCGTGCTTCAGTAACTTGGGGTTTCTCTTTTTTCTTTTGACACGGCGTGCTTCTGTAACCTAGGGTCTCTCTTTTTTCTTATGACACGGCGTGCTTTTGTAGCCCGGGGTCTCTCTTTCTTCTTATGACACGACGTGCTTCTATAGCCCGGGGTCTTCTTTCTTCTTATGACACGGCGTGCTTCTATAGCTCGGGGTCTCTCTTTCTTCTTATGACATGGCGTGCTTCTATAGCCTGGGGTCTTCTTTTTTCTTATAACACAGCGTGCTTCTGTAGCCCGGGGTCTCTCTTTCTTCTTATGACACGGCGTGCTTCTGTAGCCCAAGGTCTGCTTTCTTCTTATGACACGGTGTGCTTCTATAGCCCGGCATCTCTCTTTCTTCTTATGACATGGCGTGCTTCTATAGCCCGAGGTCTCTCTTTCATCTTATGACATGGCGTGCTTCTGTAGCTCGAGGTCTCTCTTTCTTCTTATTACACGGCATGCTTCTATAGCCCGGGGTCTTTTTTATTCTTATGACACGGCGTGCTTCTGTAGGCCGAGGTCTCTCTTTCTTCTTATGACATGGCGTGCTTCTGTAGCCCGGGGTCTTCTTTCTTCTTATAACACGGCATGCTTTTGTAACCCAGCGTCTCTCTTTCTTCTTATGACACGACGTGCTTTTGTAGCCCGGAGTCTTTCTTCCTCTTATTGACAAGACGCGCTTCCATAGTTATGAGTCCTTTCCATCGACCTAATACATGCCTATGCACCTAGGGTCTTTCTATCGCCAAAATAATTTAGGTGTCTTCTGTCTTTAAATGCTACATCTTCGAGCTCCCATTCAAAGAGAGGCAGCTGTTGACACCTAAATTTTACGATTTTATTTAGGATTTAATCGTGTACAAAATTAGGAATTAATCGCTAAAAAAAAAACAACAAAACTACAAAAAAAGAGAGAAAAAAAAAAAGAGAACACAAGGGGGGCTAGGTTGGGCCAAATCCGGTCTTTGCCCAACTGGCCTCTCCCTTTTCTTCTCCCACACGCGCGTGGCCCGACCCAACTCCTTTCTCCTTTGGCCCAGCCCACACCTAGCTATCTTCCTCCTTCGCGTGCACCTACAAAACAAGAGAACAAGGAAGAAAGAAAGGAGGAGACCAGCACATAAAGGAGAGCTCGAAAAAGAGGGAGAGAGCTCGAGGGAGAGAGGACCGAGAAGGAGAAAGCCAGAGAAAGGAAGAGAAACCAGAGGAGGCGTCATCGACGTTGTGCCTCTGCTCGCCGACCTCCTACCCGTCGTTGTCCGAGCTCGTCGCCTCAACCAACCGCCTGCCTGAGTGCTGCCATTGTTGCAGTGCTCGATCCCTTGGGCTGTTGGTCTCCTCGTGCCATCGTTGCTCCACTCGAGTCAGCCACCGTCTCGCAAGCTGCTGAAGTTCCTCCTCGCGACACCATCAACTCGCGAAGCTAAGCCCCCTCGCTGCACCAGCCGTGATATGCTCGTTCCCCCCACGAAGCTGCCGCCGCCTTCTTTGCTCCATCGAGCTCCGTCGCGACACCAGCATTCGCGAACTGCCACCCGTCACATCGTCGCTGCTACTTGCCGCATTACCGCCACCGTCATCGGCGCCGCCAAGGAGCCCTAGGGTTTCGGCCAAGAACCGGGTCGCATGAGCCGGGCCGTGCAATTCTCGGGTATGGTTTTTGTTTGTTTGGGCCTGTCACGGCGGGCCTCTAATTGTTGGGCTTTTTAGTTGGGCCCATTTTTTAAAATCAAATCCTGCTGGGTCGTGGGCCCGCAGGTGGCCCTTTTGTAAAAGGGTTGGGCTGTCGATCGGGCCCAACCCGTAATTAAATAAAGGTCCGACCATCTGGTTGGGCCTTTCCCTTTCTGGGTAGGCGATCGGCCTAGCCCCCCAATTGGACCGAACCTAGGTTCGGTCGGAGACGGAACCGATCCGTGTCGACCGAGGCTAAACCCGGGTTGGGTCGACTGGACCGGACTCGGTCTAGATGAAAAAAATAAAAATAAATAAAATTAAGGATTTAAAAAAAAAAATTAAAAAAAAATTAAAAAATTAAAAAATGTAAGGTTTGGTTAGGAATTGCCATATCTTGCCTTCTTAGTGTAACTAGGCCTTTATTTGCTCGTATTTTGATTATATGGTATGTTTAATTTGCATGTCTAATTATGTTTAATTGCACGTGTTTAATTTTACTGCAATTAAGATCTTGGTAGCTATAATTGTTACTTTAATGATTGTGCACCCGCATGATCACCACACATGTTAGTGGATAGGTATAAAATTAACCCAAACTGCCTGATAAAAATCCTTTATTTTAAAATGAACAAGATTAGGTACTGAAAGTGCACTAATTGGTTGATTAGTGTAATCAAGTCCCTGATCCTAGATTCTCTGGTTGCGTAGGAAGTGAGGTACACTCACATCCCTCACCTGGTTTCTAGCTGACCCCAATAGGCTAGTGGCGACTCTTTTTTGCAAAATTCTTAAAAATACCCCAATGTTACGCGAGGTATGGGCTTGGGAGAGCCCGCGCCTAATCATGGGCCTTAGGTCCATCCTTTAGGCAATACCCCTAAACCTATTCCCTCCCCTTGAGGGTAGGTCGTGACAATAGGATCAAATTGTAATAAGAAAAAATGGCAAGTGTGATTGCTAGGATTTAATGCATACGTCAATAAATAGGTTTACATAATTACTTTAGAAAATAAAGACAGTATCAATGCATGCGGTGAGAGGACACGGACAAGACTACAAAAGATCACACCACAAAGAAAGAGAAAGTGCTTAAAAGAATAATGAACAAAAGAGTGGGAGTTTGATTCTTCGCGTGTTTGATTCCTCACGCGATATTAGTGAGGAGCCTAATTCGAATGAGTACAAAGTGATAATTAAGTAAAAGAAAAATCAAAGTAGAAAAATCTTGACATGGTTAATTAATCTAGAGGTCCTTAAAATCTAAATTTGATGCTATAGCCTTGGTAAGAAACCGAATTAGCAAATACAAATTTTGTTCTTGAACATGATCACATCGTAATGAGGAAAAATTGCAAGTGCAATTGCTAGGATTTAACCCGTATTTCAATAAATAGATTTATATAATTACTTTGAAAATAAATATAGTATCAATGTATGCGGTGAGAAGACTTGGACAAGACTATGAAAGATCACACCACAAAGAGAAAGAGTGATTAAAAGAATAACTGGCAAAAGAGTGGGAGTTTGATTCTCACGCGAACATTAGTGAGGAACCAAATTCGAAGGAGTACGAAGTGTCAACTGATGTAAAAGAAAAATCAAAGTACAAGAAACTTGACTTGGTTAATTAATTCAAAGGCCCTTGAAATCTAAACTTCATGCCTTGGTAAGAAACTGGATTAGCAAATAGAAATTTTTTTCTTGAACAGGATCAAATCGTTTTTCTTTTTATTTTTTATTTTCTAATCAAATGAGCAAACAAGATGAAATGGCTGACCCAATATTTGATAGTTGGGGGACATGGAAATACCATCTCTCTCTCTAAATTTGGACGACACAAACAATAAAGGCGAGCATAATGCAAAAGTTAAAAAAAAAAAAAAAAAAAAAAAGAAAGAAAGAAAGAAAAACAAGAAAAAGAACAACGACAACTGTGAATTTCCTCGTTGAAATCTGGAAAATTGGTGAAAATGATTGGATTCATTATCAAGTTATGGCTGTAATGCCACTAATTTCGTGTAATTTGGTTGCAAGGCTAGGGTGAAACGAGCTCGAAGGCGTCCAGGGTGCAGGTTGGAACTCGTAGCACCACTAGTCAATTGTTGTAAGAGAAAAATCACAGTACATAAACTTGATGTGTTTAATTAATCCAGAAGTCCTTGAAACCTAAATTTCATGCTATGCCCTCGGTAAGAAACCGGATTAGCAAATACAGAAGTTTCTTCTTGAACAGGATAAAATCATAGTAAGGAAAAAATGCAAATACAATTACTAGAATTTAACCCATATTTCAATAAATAGGATTATGTGATTACTTTTGAAAATAAATATAGAATCAATGCATGCGGTGAGAGGACATGGACAAGACTGCAAAAATTCACACCAGAGAGAGAGAGAGAGAAAGAGATTAAAAGAATGACGAACAAAAGAGTGGGAGTTTGATTCATCACGCGAACATTAGTGAGGAACCAAATTTTGAATGAGCACAAAGTGTCAATTGATGTAAGAGGAAAATCAAAGTACAAGAAACTTGATGTGGTTAATTAATTCAGAAGTCCTTGAAATCTAAATTTCAGCTGTACCCTCAGTAAGAAATCGGATTAACGATTAGAAATTTTCTTCTTGAACAGGATCAAATCGTTTTTCTTTTTATTGCTTTTATCTAATAAAATGATCTAACAAGAAGAAATGGGCGACCCAACATATGACAGTGGGCGGACATGGAGAAAACCTCTCTCTCTCTCAAAAATTGGACAACACAAACAATAAAGGCAGAACGTAAATCTAAAAAAACAAAACAAACTACTGCAAATTTTTTAGCCGAAATCTGGAAAATTGGTGAATATGATTGGATTCTATATCAAGTTATGGCTGTAATGCCACTAATTTTGTGTAATTTGGTTGCACGGTTAGGGAGAAACGTACCCGAAGGCGTTGAGCGTGCAGGTTGGAACTCGTAGCACGACTAGTAAAATTTGAGCCTTATCTGTCTTCTGGTCCTATTTTTATTTTATTTTTTGGTTTAAGTCTTTTCATAAATTCTTTGTTTCGAAATTGTCATGCAATTAAATTACGTTGCATGTAGCTTCCCTAATTTTTTTTTTATATAATTAATTTCTTAAATGATTAGTCGAAATTTAGATGTTAACAAAATATAACTGAATAAAGTTTTTAAGAAAATAATAGACACAGATTAAATAAAAATGGAAAATGCCTAAATTAAAAAAAATATATTGTACAGTTATAATAAAAAATGACATTGTACTCAGGCTATTCGAAGTGATTCTAAATTTACATTCTCAATCATATCTCGTGTAACATGCCAGTTAGAACTTACATGCCAAACATTACACGATTATACTAGAAAATATGCAACTAGATCTCACTTATTTACTCTTGTGTAGTCCCTAATAAGGAAAAAATGCAAGTGCAATTGCTAGGATTTTACCCATGTTTCAATAAATAGGTTAATATAATTACTTTTTAAAATGTATATAGTATCAATGCATGCGATGAGAGGACATGGACAAGGTTGCAAAAGTTCACACCACAGAGAAAGCGAAAGTGCTTAAAAGAATAACGAACAAAAGAGTGGGAATTCAATTCCTCACATGAAAAAGCAAAGTACAAGAAATTTGACGTGGTTAGTTAATCTAGAGGTCCTTGAAATCTAAATTTCACACTATAGCCTCAACAAGAAACCAAAATAGCAAATACATATTTTCTTCTCGAATAGGGTCTAATCTTAATAAGGAAAAAATGCAAGTGCAATTGCTTGGATTTAACCCATATTTCAATCAATAGGTTCATCTAATTACTTTTGAAAATAAAGATAGTATCAATGCATGCGATGAGAGGACATGGACAAGATTGCCAAAGATTACACCATAGAGAAAGAGAAAGTGCTTAAGAGAATAATGAACAAAAGAGTGGGAGTTTGATTCCTCACACAAACATTAGTGGGGAACCATATTCAAACGAATTCAAAGTGTCAATTGATGTAAGAGAAAAACTAAAGTACCAAAACCTTGACATGGTTAATTAATCCAGTGGTCCTTGAAATCTAAACTTCATGATATACCCACGGTAAGAAACCGGATAAGCAAATAGAAACTTTCTTATTGAACGGGATTAAATCGTTTTTCTTAAATATATTTTTTATTTTTTCTAATCATATGAACTAACAGTTGAAATGGCCGATCCAACATCCGATAGTCGGGGACATGGAAAAAACACACTCTCTCTCAAAAATTGGACAACACAAACCATAAAGGCAGAACGTAAAAGAAAAAAAAAATTACTGCAAATTTCCTCGCTGAAATCTGGAAAATTGGTGAATATGATTGGATCCTTTATCAAGTGATGGTTGTAATGCCACTAATTTTGTGTAATTTGGTTGCACGGTTATGGAGAAACGAGCTCGAAGGCATCGAGCGTGCAGGTTGGAACTCGTAGCACAACTAGTCAAATTCGGGGTCTTATTAACCTGTCTTCTTGTAATTTTTTTTCGGTGTAAGTCTTCTGATAATTTCTTTTTTTCAAAATTGCCATTAAATTAAATTGGGGTTGTATTTAATTTCTCTAATTTTTTAAGTAATTAATTTCTTAAATAGTTAGTCAAAATTTAGGTGTCAACAGAATATAACTAAATAAGATATTTAAGAAAATAATAGACACAAATTAAGTAAAAAGGAAAAATGCCTCAATTAGAGAATGTATTGTACGATTATAATAAAAAACAATATTGTACTCAGCCTAACATAATTTAACCTTTGAAGTGATTATAAATTTATATTCCCCATGATATCTCATGTAACATGCCAATTAGAATTTTAAGTGCCAAACATTATATGATTCCGCTGAAAAATATGCAACTTGATCTCACTTATTTACTCTTGCGTAGTCCCTAATAAAGAAAAATTCAAGTCCAATTGATAGGATTTAACCCATATTTCAATAAATATGTTTATATAATTACTTTTGAAAATGAATATAGTGTCAATGCATGCAGTGAGAGGACATGGACAAGACTGCAAAAATCACACTATAGAGAAAGAGAAAGAGCTTAAAAGAATGACAAACAAAAGAGTGAGAGTTTCATTCCCATGCAAACATTATTGGGGAGCCAAATTAGAATGAGTACAAAGTGTCAATTGAAATAAGAGAAAAACCAAAGTCCAAGAAACTTAACATGGTTAATTAATCCAAAAGTCCTTAAAATCCAAATTTCATGCTATAGCCTTGGTAAGAAACTGCAATTAGCAAATACAAATTTTCTTCTTGAACATGATCAAATTGGAAAAAAAAAATTGCAAGTGCAATTGCTAGGATTTAGCCCATATTTCAATAAATAGGTTTATGTAATTACTTTAAAAATATATATACAGTATCAATGCATGTGGTGAGAGGACATGGACAAGAATGCAAAGGATCACACCACGAAGAAAGAGAAAGTGCTTAAAAGAATAACGAACAAAACAATGAGAATTTGATTCCTCACGCAAACATTAGGGAGGAACCAATCGAATGAGAACAAAGTGTCAATTGATGTAAGAGAAAAATCAAAGTACGAGAAACTTGACTAGGTTAATTAATCTAGAAGTCCTTGAAATCTAAACTTCATGCTTTCACCTCAGTAAGAAACCGGATTAGCTGATAGAAATTTTCTTCATGAACAGGATCAAATCGTTTTTCTTTTTATTGCTATCTTTTAATCAAATGAACTAACAAGATGAAATGGCCGACCTAACCTCTGATAGTTGGGGGACATGGAATAAAATCTCTCTCTCTCTCTCTCTCTCTCTCTCTCTCTCTCTCTCTCTCTCTAAATTGGACAGCACAAACAATGAAGGCAGAACATAAAAGTAAAAAAATATTACTGCGAATTTGCTCACTGAAATCTGGAAAATCGGTGAATGTAATTGGATTCTTTATCAAGTTATGGCGGTAACGCCACTGATTTCGTGTAATTTGGTTGCACGGTAAGGGAGAAACGAGCTCTAAGGCGTCGAACGTGCAGGTTGGATTCATGTAATGTATTATTATTATTTTTTTCGTGTAAGTCTTCTAATAATTTCCTTATTACCCAATTGTCATGCAATTAAATTGTGTTGTATGTAGTTTCTCTTATTTTCTATGTAATTAATTTCCTAAATGATTAGTCAAAATTTAGGTGTCAACAGAATATAACTAGATAAGATATTTAAGTAAATAATAGAAACAAATTAAATAAAAAAGGAAAATGCCTCAACGAAAAATTTATTGTATGACTATAATAAAAAAGGATATTGTAATGAGGCAAACATATTTTAACTTTCAAAGTGATTCTAAATTTATATTCCCAATCATATCTCATGCAACACACCAATCGGAATTTAAGTGCCAATCATTGTACGGTTACGCAGGAAAATATGCAACATAATCTCACTTATTTACTCTTTGTCAAAAAAAAAAATCTCACTTATTTACTCTTGCGTAGTCCCTAATAAGGAAAAAATGCATGTCCAATCCCTAGGATTAAACCCATATTTCAATAAATAGGTTTATATAATTATTTCTGAAAATAAATATATTATCAATGCATGCAGTGAGAGGACATGGAAGACTGCAAAAATCACACCATAGAGGACAAGAAAGAAATTAAAAGAATAACAAACAAAAGAGTAGGAGTTTGATTCCTCACGCAAACATTAGTGAGGATCCAAATTTGAACGAGTACAAAGTGTCAATTGAAGTAAGAGAAAAACCAAAGCACAAGAAACTTGACGTGGTTAATTAATCTAGAGGTCCTTGAAATCTAAATTTCATGTTATAGCCTTGGTAAGAATTTGGATCAACAAATACAAATTTTCTTCTTGAACAAGATCAAATTGTACTAAGGAAAAATGGCAAGTGCGATTACTAGGATTTAATGCATATGTCAATAAATAGGTTTACATAATTACTTTAGAAAATAAAGACACTATCACTGCATGCAGTGAGAGGACACGGACAAGACTACAAAAGATCACACCACAAAGAAAGAGAAAGTGCTTAAAAGAATAATGAACAAAAGAGTGGGAGTTTGATTCCTCGCGTGTTTGATTCCTCACACGACATTAGTGAGGAGCCTAATTCGAATGAGTACAAAGTGATAATTGAAGTAAAAGAAAAATCAAAGTAGAAAAATCTTGACATGGTTAATTAATCTAGATGTCCTTGAAATTTAAATTTGATGCTATAACCTTGGTAAGAAACTGGATTAGCAAATACGAATTTTGTTCTTGAACATGATCAAATCGTAATGAGGAAAAATTGCAAGTGCAATTGCTAGGATTTAACCCGTATTTCAATAAATAGATTTATATAATTACTTCTGAAAATAAATATGGTATCAATGTATAAGGTGAGAAGACATGGACAGGACTACGAAAGATCACACCACAAAGAGAAAGAGTGATTAAAAGAATAATTGGCAAAAGAGTGGGAGTTTGATTCCTCACGCGAACCTTAGTGAGGAACCAAATTCGAATGAGTACAAAGTATCAACTGATGTAAAAGAAAAATCAAAGTACAAGAAACTTGACTCGGTTAATTAATTCAAAGGCCCTTGAAATCTAAACTTCATGCCTTGGTAAGAAACTGGATTAGCAAATAGAAATTTTTTTCTTGAACAGGATCAAATCACTTTTCTTTTTATTTTTTATTTTCTAATCAAATGAGCAAACAAGATGAAATGGCTGACCCAATATTTGATAGTTGGGGGACATGGAAATACCATCTCTCTCTAAATCTGGACAACACAAACAATAAAGGCGAGCGGAATGCAAAAGTTAAAAAAAGAAGAAGAAGAACAACAACAACAACAACCGCGAATTTCCTAGTTGAAATCTGGAAAATTGGTGAAAATGATTGGATTCATTATCAAGTTATGGCTGTAATGCCACTAATTTCGTGTAATTTGGTTGCAAGGCGTCCAGGGTGCAGGTTGGAACTCGTAGCACCACTAGTCAAATTTAAGCCTTATTAACCTGTCTTCTGGTCTTCTTCTTCTTCTTCTCCTTCTTCTTCTTCTTTCGTGTGAGTATTCTGACAATTTCTCTGTTTCAAAATTTTCATGCAATTAAATTACGTTGTATGTAGCTTCCCTAATTTTCTATGTAATTAATTTCTTAAATAATTAGTCAAAATTCAAGTGTCAATAGACTATAACTAAATAAGATTTTTAAGAAAATAGCAGACACAAATTAAATAAAAAGGGAAAATTCCTTGATAAAAAAATGTATGGTACGATTATAATTTTAAAAAAAATGATATTGCAATCAAGCAAATATATTTTATCTTTTGAAGTGATTCTAAATTTATATTCCCAATCGTATTTCATGCAATACACCAATTAGAACTTATGTGCCAAGCGTTGCACGATTAAAAAATGCAACCTCATCTCACTTATTTAACCCATATTTCAAGTGCAATTGCTAGGAATTAACCCATATTACAATAAATATGTTCATATAATTAATTTTGAAAATAAATATAGAATCAATGCATGCAACGAGAGGACATGGACAACACTGCAAAAATTCACACCATGAAAGAGAAAGAGCTTAAAAGAATAACGAACAAAAGAGTGGGAATTTTATTCCTCAAGCAAACATTAGTGAGGAACCAATTTGAATGAGTACAGAGTGTCAATTGTTGTAAGAGAAAAACCAAAGTACATAAACTTGATGTGTTTAATTAATCCAAAAGTCCTTGAAACCTAAATTTCATGCTATGCCCTCTGTAAGAAACCGGATTAGCAAATACAGAAGTTTCTTCTTGAACAGGATAAAATCATAGTAAGGAAAAAAAAAAAAATGCAAATACAATTACTAGAATTTAACCCATATTTCAATAAATAGGTTTATGTGATTACTTTTGAAAATAAATATAGAATCAATGCATGCGGTGAGAGGACATGGACAACACTGCAAAAATTCACACTAGAAAGAGAGAGAGAAAGAGATTAGAAGAATGACGAACCAAAGAGTGGGAGTTTGATTCTTCACGCGAACATTAGTAAGGAACCTAATTTTGAATGAGCACAAAGTGTCAATTGATGTAAGAGAAAAATCAAAGTACAAGAAACTTGATGTGGTTAATTAATTCAGAAGTCCTTGAAATCTAAATTTCAGCAGTACCCTCAGTAAGAAATCGGATTAACGATTAGAAATTTTATTCTTGAACAATATCAAATCGTTTTTCTTTTTATTGCTGCAATCTTGTCGCAACCTTTTTTTTTTTTTTTTTTTTTTTGGTGCACCACCTAAAACTAGGTTAATGGACTACTAAGTTTTTAAACTTAGCTCGAGCTCTCCCAAGCCCATACCAAATCGCGACTTAAGTCTAAATTTTTAAACATGCAAAAGATTATTATCTAGGAGTCACCACTAATCGGTTTATGGTAGGTTGATTAGATACCTAAGTAAAATAAATCGAGATTTATTTTACTACTACAAACCAGAGACTAAGGGTACGGGGACTTGGTTACACTAGAATTTTCTAATGCCCTTTCGGTACCATTTTTTTATATATATATTTTTAAGAAAAATGTTTTGCAAGTAACTTGGATTTATTTTAACCTAAATTACTACCATGCAAATATGGTGACCACATGGGTGCTCAACCATTATTAAACATTCAATAAATAAATTGCATCACACAAAACAAATCACACAAAGCAAAGGATTTTTTTTTTTTTTTTTTTTTTTTGGGTTTTCTTAAAAATTAGAATTCTTTTATAAAAATGCATTTTTTTAACTAAATGACTTAATCTATATTAATATGCAAATTCCAATTAAATGGGCTTATTATGCAAACTAGTTAACATGCACCTACTATTTTTTGTATTTTTTACTGAAATTCGGAATTAATAAAAACCCTAATGAAACTATCTAAAAAGGGAATAATTTTCTAATTCATTTTAGGATTAATTTGACTTAAACCCCATTTTTCTTAGAATTTTTTTTTTTTTAAAATGAGAATATAAAAATATGCCAATTTTATCTAAGACTCTAAAAAAAGGTTGTTTAAGATTGACCCTAACCTATTTTAAAAAGATATCTAAAAAAAAAAAAAATCCTAAAAATATAGTCCAAAAATAATTTACTAAACCTACGTGTCCGATTTACTAAACCTATATGCTCATGTAGAAATTTGATTTTTTTTTTAAATAAGTAATTATTAAAGAAATATTAAATCTAAACTATCAACAAAATAAAAATAAAAATAATCGAAAAAATAACCTGTTGTCTCACGAGTCAAATTAACGATTATCCTAACCCCGATTATCACGACAGAGAGATCAAAATAATTACAAATCTGATCCGAAGTCTTACGAACCAAATTAAATAATTATTGTGATTTAACAATTAAAATCTCACTAAAAAGCCCAACAATTATTATGATCTGATGTCTCTCAGATCAAATTAATAATTACAATAATTCCGAACAAAATCCTTGCGAATAATGCCTAAAGGAGGGGACTTGCAGCAGCGTTGGTAGGCATATGGCTAATTCTTGATTTGATCATTCGCTAGT
This sequence comes from Eucalyptus cloeziana, assembly GCA_014182715.1. Classification (NCBI taxonomy): domain Eukaryota; kingdom Viridiplantae; phylum Streptophyta; class Magnoliopsida; order Myrtales; family Myrtaceae; genus Eucalyptus; species Eucalyptus cloeziana. The sequence continues at coordinate 20,574,983 of CM024644.1, read as the reverse complement.
CTCCTTCGAGAACTTTTTGAGTGGATGCCCCCCTTCTCTTGTCGTCTATGGTGGAATATGGAATTGTGTGGCCTTTTGTTTGGCATTGAATTGCCTGTGACCACAACGTCAGAACAAAACAAAGTAAATACCGAAAATATGGAGTGAACAACTTTAATAGGGAGAGAAACAACCTGGTTTTATCACAGTGAAATCACTGGATGGCAATCGGCGCTTAGGTATGTTGGCCACTTCGATGTCTCACTGCTGGAATTATCTTCGGAGATGTAGGAGTTTAATCTAGGCAAGAAACAAAAATAAAATCACCTTAGTTCAAATAGCAAATTGGAATCGCACACAATCAAACTTAAAAAAAAGAAGCTCGACTTAGCTTTATGCTTGTCGTCAATATCCATGATGCATGATGAATGTGGGACGTCGTCAAGAGGACTGCACCATCCAATAGACCAATCGGAGAATTCTCGAGATCATCGACATGAGATCTCCGAGGGTGTGTACCTCATTTCCTTTTCTTTTTTTTTCTTCAAAAAATCCTCCCTTTTCTTGAAAAATGCAGCACTCTTTTATAGTGTTCCAGACGGTTGCATTTTTATGGCATTTTTCAAGTTTCCATCTCTTGCCAAATTAAATCAAATCTGTAATTTAGAGCATGATTTCGCAATCAGCTCAATCTTGCTCATATTTCTTCCATTTTGCAAAATTCTTGCCCCTTTTTCATTTGATTTCAAAATTGTTGCTGCATTTAACAAAATCCGGACATCCATTAGAATTCCATATTTCCTTGCATAATTCAATCAAATCAATTTCCCCCCATTTTCATTTTTTTCTTTTTATTTGTTCAAAATGCAATTTTATTTTTCTGAAATTAGGTGTCAATATATCTAATAAAATGATCTAACAAGAAGAAATGGGCGACCCAACATATGACAGTGGGCGGACATGGAGAAAACCTCTCTCTCTCTCAAAAATTGGACAACACAAACAATAAAGGCAGAACGTAAATCTAAAAAAAAACAAAAAAAAAAACAAAATACTGCAAATTTTCTAGCCGAAATCTGGAAAATTTGTGAATATGATTGGATTCTTTATCAAGTTATGGCTGTAATGCCACTAATTTTGTGTAATTTGCTTGCACGGTTAGGGAGAAACGTGCTCGAAGGCGTCGAGCGTGCAGGTTGGAACTCGTAGCACGACTAGTAAAATTTGAGCCTTATCTGTCTTCTGGTCCTATTTTTATTTTATTTTTGGTTTAAGTCTTTTCATAAATTCCTTGTTTCGAAATTGTCATGCAATTGAATTACGTTGCATGTAGCTTCCTAATTTTTTATATAATTAATTTCTTAAATGATTAGTCAAAATTTAGATGTTAACAGAATATAACTGAATAAAATTTTTAAGAAAATAATAGACATAGATTAAATAAAAATGGAAAATGCCTAAATTTAAAAAAGTAGTGTACAGTTATAATAAAAAATGACATTGTACTCAGGCTATTCGAAGTGATTCTAAATTTACATTCTCAATCATATCTCGTGTAACATGCCGGTTAGAACTTACATGCCAAACATTACACGATTATACTAGAAAATATGCAACTGGATCTCACTTATTTACTCTTGTGTAGTCCCTCATAAGGAAAAAATGCAAGTGCAATTGCTAGGATTTTATCCATGTTTCAATAAATACGTTAATATAATTACTTTTTAAAATGTATATAGTATCAATGCATGCGATGAGAGGACATGGACAAGGTTGCAAAAGATCACACCACAGAGAAAGAGACAGTGCTTAAAAGAATAACGAACAAAAGAGTGGGAATTCGATTCCTCAGACGAACATTAGTAAGGAATCAAATTCGAATGAGTACAAAGTATCAATTGATGTAAGAGAAAAGCAAAGTACAAGAAATTTGACGTGGTTAATTAATCTAGAGATCCTTGAAATCTAAATTTTATGCTATAGCCTCAGTAAGAAACCAAAATAGCAAATACAGATTTCCTTCTCGAATAGGGTCTAATCTTAACAAGGAAAAAATGCAAGTGCAATTGCTTGGATTTAACCCATATTTCAATCAATAGGTTCATATAATTACTTTTGAAACTAAAGATAGTATCAATGCATGAGATGAGAGGACATGGACAAGATTGCCAAAGATCACACGATAGAGAAAGGGAAAGTGCTTAAGAGAATAATGAACAAAAGAGTGGGAGTTTGATTCCTCACACAAACATTAGTGGGGAACATATTCAAATGAATACAAAGTGTCAATTGATGTAAGAGAAAAACTAAAGTACAAAAACCTTGACATGGTTAATTAATCGAGTGGTCCTTGAAATCTAAACTTCATGATATACCCACGGTAAGAAACCGGATAAGCAAATAGAAGCTTTCTTCTTGAACAGGATTAAATCGTTTTTTTTTTTTTTTAATCAAATGAACTAACAGTTGAAATGGCCGACTCAACATCCGATAGTCGGGGACATGGAAAAAACACACTCTCTCTAAAAAATTGGACAACACAAACCATAAAGGCAGAACGTAAAAGGAAAAAAATTACTGCAAATTTCCTCGCTCAAATCTGGAAAATTGGTGAATATGATTGGATCCTTTATCAAGTTATGGTTGTAATGCCACTTAGGGGTGTGCAACCGGACCGGGTATACCCTGTTCCCGGACCGGCCCACCCGGAAAACAGGGTCGGGAACCGGTTCCCATTGAAACCGGTCCGGGAACAGGTTCCCAAAATTCGGAACCGGTTTAAACCGGTCCGGGAACAGGGTCCGAGTGATTACCCACCCGGAAACCGGTTCCTGGACCGGTTTTGTAAGTAGAGGTCAAAAACCTTTTTTTTCTTCTAATTTCTATTTTTACTCTCGCAATCACATGATATTTTTTCTCTTGGCTCTCTCAAACACGCATAGCACTTCTCCTTTGTCATTCATCTTCCTCACTTGCTTCCCTCCCTCACCGGCTCCCTCTCGCACCGTCTGATGGACGAACGGTGTTTGTCGCCAGAATTGTATCACATGGATTGGCTCGCCTAATTTCTCTTTTGTATAAAGAGTTATGCTTGAATAAATGAATAGCTCACGTAGTAGTTGTGGGAATAAGACTAATATTAGACCCATGTTTGATGTTAATTCTTTACCTTATGATTTTATTTATGATAATTAGCCCTATGGATCTTTAATTTTTCGTTTATTCCAAATGTTCATGTATTAATTTATTACCAGTGCTTAATGTTTCAATATAAATTAGGAGTATCGTTATTTTCTCGCTTATTAATATAAAATTCAAAGTCGTATAGGATATCGGAAAATTGCAAAACAGGTTCCAATGGAAACAGGGTTGACCCTGGAACCGGATTGGAAAAACAGGGTGGGTCGGGTACAGGGTCCAATACAAACAGGGTTGGGTATAGGGTCTAGAAAAGAGGAACCGGTTATAACAGAGTCGGGTACAGGGTCCAGGTCTAGACCCTACCCACCCTAGACCCGATCACCCCTAATGCCACTAATCTCGTGTAATTTGGTTGCACGGTTATGGAGAAACGAGCTCGAAGGCATCGAGCGTGCAGGTTGGAACTCGTAGCACAACTAGTCAAATTCGGGGTCTTATTAACCTGTCTTCTTGTATTTTTTTTTTCGGTGTAAGTCTTCTGATAATTTATTTTTTTCAAAATTGCCATGCAATTAAATTGGGGTTGCATTTAATTTCTTAAATGGTTAGTCAAAATTTAGGTGTCAACAGAATATAACTAAATAAGATATTTAAGAAAATAATAGACACAAATTAAGTAAAAAGGCAAAATGCCTCAATTAGAGAATGTATTGTACGATTATAATAAAAAACAATATTGTACTCAGCCTAACATAATTTAACTTTTGAAGTGATTATAAATTTATATTCCACATGATATCTCATGTAACACGCCAATTATAATTTAAGTGCCAAACATTATACAATTCCGCTGGAAAATATGCAACCTAATCTCACTTATTTACTCTTGCGTAGTCCCTAATAACGAAAAAATTCAAATCCGATTGATAGGATTTAACCCATATTTCAATAAATATGTTTATATAATTACTTTTGAAAATAAATATAGTGTCAATGCATGCGGTGAGAGGACATGGACAAGACTGCAAAAATCACACTATAGAGAAAGAAAAAGAGCTTAAAAGAATAACAAACAAAAGAAAGGGAGTTTCATTCCCATGCGAACATTATTGAGGAGCCAAATTAGAATGAATTCTAAGTGTCAATTGAAATAAGAGAAAAACCAAAGTCAAAGAAACTTGACATGGTTAATTAACCCAAAAGTCCTTAAAATCTAAATTTCATGTGGTAGCCTTGGAAAAAAAAGGAATTAGAGAATTCAAATTTTCTTCTTGAACATGATCAAATCAGAATAAGGAAAAATTGCAAGTGCATTTGCTAGGATGTAACCCATATTTCAATAAATAGGTTTATGTAATTAATATATAAGAGAAAGTGCTTAACAAACAAAACAATGAGAATTTGATTCCTCTCGCAAACATTAGGGAGGAATCAAATTCGAATGAGTACAAAGTGTCAATTGATGTAAGAGAAAAAATAAAGTACAAGAAACTTGACTAGGTTAATTAATCTGGAAGTCCTTAAAATCTAATCTTCGTGCTATACCCTTAGTAAGAAACCGGATTAGCTAATAGAAATTTTCTTCATGAACAGGATCAAATCGTTTTTCTTTTTATTGCTATCTTTTAATCAAATGAACTAACAAGATGAAATGGCCGGCCTAACCTCTGATAGTTGGGGGACATGGAAAACTCTCTCTCTCTCTCTCTCTCTCAATTGGACAACACAAACAATGAAGGCAGAACATAAAAGTTAAAAAAAAAAATATTACTGCGAATTTCCTCGCTGTTATCTGGAAAATTGGTGAATATGATTGATTCTTTATCAAATTATGGCGGTAACGCCACTAATTTCGTGTAATTTGGTTGCACGGTAAGGGAGAAACGAGCTCTAAGGCGTCGAGCGTGCAGGTTGTATTCATGTAATGTATTTATTTATATTTTTTTTGGTGTAAGTCTTCTAATAATTTCTTTATTTCCAAATTTTCATGCAATTAAATTGTGTTGTATGTAGTTTCTCTTATTTTCTATGTAATTGATTTCCTAAATGATTAGTCAAAATTTAGGTATCGACAGAATATAACTAGATAAGATATTTAAGTAAATAATAGAAACAAATTAAATGAAAAGGAAAAATGCCTCAACGAAAAAATGTATTGTACGACTATAATAAAAAAGGATATTGTAAAGAGGCAAACATATTTTAACTTTCGAAGTGATTCTAAATTTATATTCCCAATCATATCTCATGTAACACACCAATTGGAATTTAAGTGCCAATCATTGTACGGTTACACTGGAAAATATGCAACATAATCTCACTTATTTACTCTTGTGTAGTCCCTAATAAGGAAAAAATGCATGTCCAATCCCTAGGATTAAACCCATATTTCAATAAATAGGTTTATATAATTATTTCTGAAAATAAATATAGTATCAATACATGCAGTGAGAGGACATGGAAGACTGCAAAAATCACACCATAGAGGACAAGAAAGAAATTAAAAGAATAACGAACAAAAGAGTGGGAGTTTGATTCCTCACGCAAACATTTGTGAGGATCCAAATTTGAACGAGTACAAAGTGTCAATTGAAGTAAGAGAAAAACCAAAGCACAAGAAACTTGACATGGTTAATTAATCCAGAGGTCCTTGAAATCTAAATTTCATGCTATAGCCTTGGCAAGAATTTGGATCAACAAATACAAATTTTCTTCTTGAAAAGGATCAAATTGTACTAAGGAAAAATGGCAAGTGCCGTTACTAGGATTTAACGCATATGTCAATAAATAGGTTTACATAATTACTTTAGAAAATAAAGACACTATCACTGCATGCAGTGAGAGGACACGGACAAGACTACAAAAGATCACATCACAAAGAAAGAGAAAGTGCTTAAAAGAATAATGAACAAAAGAGTGGGAGTTTGATTCCTCACGCGACATTAGTGAGGAGCCTAATGAGTACAAAGTGATAATTGAAGTAAAAGAAAAATCAAAGCAGACAAAACTTGACATGGTTAATTAATCTAGAGGTCCTTGAAATCTAAATTTGATGCTATAGCCTTGGTAAGAAACTAGATTAGCAAATACAAATTTTGTTCTTGAACATGATCAAATCATAATGAGGAAAATTGCAAGTGCAATTGCTAGGATTTAACCCGTATTTCAATAAATAGATTTATATAATTACTTTCGAAAATAAATATAGTATCAATGTATGCGGTGAGAAGACATGGACAAGACTGCAAAAGATCACGCCACGAAGAGAAAATGTACTTAAAAGAATAAATGGCAAAAAGAGTGGGAGTTTGATTCCTCACACGAACATTAGTGAGAAACCAAATTCGAATGAGTACAAAGTGTCAACTAAAGTAAAAGAAAAATCAAAGTACAAAATACTTGACTTGGTTAATTAATGTAGAGGCCCTTGAAATCTAAACTTCATGCCTTGGTAAGAAACTGGATTAGCAAATAGAAAATTTCTTCTTGAACAGGATCAAATCGTTTTTCTTTTTATCTTTATTTTTCTAATCAAATGAACAAACAAGATGAAATGGCTGACCCAACATCTGATAGTTGGGGGACATGGAAAATACCATATCTCTCTCTCTCTCTCTCTCTGGCTCGCTCGCTCGCTCTCTCTCTCTCTCTCTCAATTCGAAACGAAATTGTACTTGAGCATTTAAGAAAAGCAGGCACAGATTAAATAAAAATGGAAAATTCCTCGATCAAAAAATGTATGGTATGATTATAATAATAAAAAAACGATATTGTACTCGAGCAAACATATTTTAACTTTTGAAGTGATTCTAAATTTATATTCCCAATCATATTTCATGTGATACACCAATTAGAACTTAGGTGCCAAACGTTACACGATTAAAAAATGCAACCTCATCTCACTTATTTAACCCATATTTCAAGCGCAATTGCTAGGAATTAGCCCTATTTCAATAAATATGTTCATATTATTACTTTTGAAAATAAATATAGAATCAATGCATGTAGTGAGAGGACATGGACAACACTGCAAAAATTCACACCAGGAAAGAGAAAGAGTTTAAAAGAATAACGAACAAAAGAGTGGGAATTTGATTCCTCAAGCGAACATTAGTGAGGAACCAAATTCGAATGAGTACAAAGTGTCAATTGTTGCAAGAGAAAAATCAAAGTACAAGAAATTTCATGTGAGAGGTCCTTGAAATCTAAATTTCATGCTATACCCTTGGCAAGAAATCATGATTAGTAAAAATTTAGGTGTCAACAGAATATAACCAAATAGATATTTAAGAAAATTATAGACAAAATAAAATTAAAAGGGAAAATGCCCCAATCAAAAATTTTATTTTCCAATTATAATAAAAAACAATATTATACACAAGCAAACGTATTTTACTTTCGAAGTGATTCTAAATTCATATCCAATCCTTTCACATGCAACACATCAATTAGAAGTTACATGCTGAATATTACACGATTAAGCTGGAAAATCTGCAACCATATCTCACTTATTTACTCTTGCGTAGTCCCTAATAAGGAAAAAAATGCAAGTACAATTGCTAGGATTTAATCCATATTTAAATAACAGGTTTATATAATTATTTTTGAAAATGTACATAATATCAATACATGCAGTGAGGCGACATGGACAAAATTGCAAAAAATCACGCCACAGAAAAAGAGAAAGAGCTTAAAAGAATAATGAACAAAAGAGTGGAAGTTTGATTCTTCATGTGAACATTAGTGAGGAACCAAATTCAAATGAGTACAAAGTGTCAATTGACATAAGAGACAACTTAAACTTGATGTGGTTATTTAATATAGAGGTCCTTGAAATCTAAATTTCATGCTATAGCCTCAGCAAGAAACCGGATTAAAATAGAAATTTTCTTCTTGAACAGGATCCAGTCGTTTTTCTTTTTATTGATTTTCGCTAATCAAATGAACTAACAAGATGAAATGGCCGAACCAACATCTGATAGTGGGGGGACATGGAAAACTCTTTCTCTCTCTCTCTCTCTCTCTATCTCTCAAATTGGACAACGCAAACAATAAAGGCGGACCGTAAAAGTAAAAAAGAAAAAATGTCGAATTTTCTAGCTTGAATCTGTAAGATTGGTGAATATTATTGGGTTCCTTATCAAGTTATTGCCATAATGCCACTAATTTCGTGTGATTTGGTTGCACGGTTAAGGATAAACGGGCTCGAAAGCGTCGAGTGTGCAGGTTGCAACTCATAGCATGACCAGTCAAATTTGGAGCCTTATTATACTGTCTTCTGGTAAAAAAAAATTATTGTGAGTCTTCTGGTGATTTCTTTGTTTCGAAATTTTCATGCAATTAAACTATGTTGCATGTAGTTTCCTGGTTCTTGGTTTGGTTCTCACCCAAAAACCGAGAATCGAACTGCACAGTACCATTTTCAAGTGTGACCCATCCGAATTCCACAAATAGTTATTGGACCTGTGCCTAACGTCCGAAGTTTTTCTACCAGTGTCCTAATTTAATATCGCGTTAATGACAATGATACTTCTTGCTTGGATTGTGTTTGAGGTTTTGTATTTTGTTTCCTTTGGTTTTATTTTGATGATTATTGTGTGAATAATCGATCGCCGACTTTACATTGAAAAGTCCAGTGACAATGGTCGTAGTTTGGGGCGGGAATTACGCGGCTATTATTACTGAACCGACGTTGGGCAAAGCTTTGCGCTACTATTGGTGGGGCCCTAACATCGACGTGGGATCGTCCATTATAAAAGGGACCGGTGTTGATCTGAAATGTAGTCATCGAGACATTCTCGTTTAGACCATCTAATTCTCAAGCTAAATAGCCAAGTGCCAATTTCTTCCACCTGTTTTTGGCCCATTCCCTCCTCAGGAAAACATGGCAGACCTCTTTAGCATGGGAGAGGGGGTGCTTAAGAAGATAGCCTCCTTCGCCCTCGAAGAGGCCGTCGCGATTTATGGTGTCGAGGACCAGATCAGCGAGCTTAGAGAGACGTTGAGTTGCATCGAGGCAAAGCTGTCAGATGCGGAGCAGCAGCAAGGGAAGAACCGCTGCCAGCAAATGTGGTTAGATCGGCTTGAAGACATATTCTACGATGCGGAGGATTTGCTCGATGAACTCGAGTGTGAAGCCAAAAGGAAGAAGGTGATAAGTCGCTACGGAGGCATCATAGAGAAGGTAAGCTTTGTCTTCCCTGATCGACTAATATTCCGTGACAAACTTAGTCACAAAGTCAAGGAGATTAATGAGAGATTATCCACAATTTCTTATGACAAAAATCAATTCGATCTTAATGCGGAGAGTACTGATGATGGCATGGCACATATGAATTCACAAGAGATGACTTACTCATATGTAACCAAGTCAGATGTCTTCGGAAGAGATGCTGATAAAGAAAAGATAATTGAGATGTTGATGCAGCCAACATATGACAAAATCCTCGGTGATTCCCATTGTGGGAATGGGAGGTCTGGGCAAGACAGACCTAGCTAAATTAGTTTACTATGACCGTAGTGTGGAAGAAAAATTTGAGTGGCGATTATGGGTGTGGGTGTCAAAGGACTTTGATTTAAAGAAAATCATTGAAAGAATTATTGAAGGTGCAACTGGTCGAAGACCGATCGACCTTGATATTGAGCAGTTGCAATCTCGTTTGCAAGACACCATCAAAAACAAAACATTTCTTCTTGTCTTGGATGATGTATGGCGTGATGTATGCCGTGATGACTTCTGTAGATGGAAAGGTTTGAGAGATTTGCTTAGCGTTGGAGCTAGTAAAAGTAAGATAATCGTGACAACACGCGATTCAAAAGTCGCTTCTACAATGGGCACCCATCCGCCGTATAATCTAGAAGGTCTTTCTCATGAAAACTTTATGGCCTTGTTCAAAGATGCGCATCCAGTGGAAAGGAAAAGGAGCCTCGTACTGAACTCCTTGAGATTGGAAATTATAATGCTGAAAATCACAAGGAATGCCCTTCCTTGCGGTAATTTTGGGGAGTCTACTTCCCAGAGAGGACGAAGAATGTTATGGGGCACATATGAGAGATAGAGAAGCACGTGAGTTAGTGGAAGTAAAAATTCTGCCGAGACTTAAGCTCAGCTATGATGATTTACCAATCCACTTAAAACGATGTTTTTCTATTTTGTCACTTTTCCCCAAAGGACAAAAAAATCGAGGCCGGGAAATTAATTAGGCTATGGGTGGCTTTAGGACTCATTATTCCAACAAAGGAAAACCAAAACCGGAAGACATTGGTGTTGACTATCTGAAAGACCTTGGGCAGAGATCTTTGATCCAAGAAATTGAGGAGTACGGATCAGTATTATCTTTCAAAGTGCCCGATTTGGTCCATTCTCTTGCAACAACTGTAGGACGAAATTATTGTTCTACTGTTGACTTAAATCCTCTGCTGATTCCTGAAAGTGTTCGGTACATTTCGATCCCTACTACTTCGTTAGAGGAAATTTCAGACTATGATGGAGTCCTACCTTTTTGAAAATAAAACTTCAAAGAAGCTGCGTGCAATTATGGTTCAATCCCAAGTTGATGAAAGAGTTATTACTAGAAAATTTGCCAGAACATGCATCTCCAAGTGTAACTACTTACGGTATCTCGACTTGTCATATGGTAGCTTTGAGAAGCTGCCAAGTTCCATAGGCAATGTAAAGCAATTGAGATCATTGATTCTCTCTGAGAACAAGCAATTGAAGAAGCTTCCAGACACCATTTGTGAGCTACAGAGTTTGCTACATTTAGATGTCAGTGGTTGCTCAGAGCTAGACGAGTTACCAAAAAATATGAAATGGCTTGTCAGTCTTACGTACCTATATATAACAACAAAGCAAAAGAGTCTGCAGGAAAGCGGAATACAGTATTTGAAATACCTGAAGTTTTGGGACTTAAGGCATGCCAAAATCTCCAAGTTTTGTTTAAAGGTGCCTATCGACTGACTTGCCTTCGGGAGTTGCTAATTGAAAACTGTGGGAGATTAATATCCCTACCTTTTGGGGAATTAATCTCGCTGGAGTGTTTGTCCATTGAGAGGTGCCCGCTCATGTTGATCCAGAAAAAGACCATCTTTCCTTCGCGTCTTTGTGTACTGTCAATTACAAGTTTGGAAAAGGTGATGGAGCTGCTCCAAGGTCTCAATGAATCAGCCTGCACTTTGAAATCGTTTTGCATCCATGACTGCCCAAACTTCACGGCTATACCGGAATGGCTTCCCAATCATACATGTCTCAAGGAAATTCGCCTGATCCGATGTCCCAATCTATCGTCCATGCCACAAAGAATTCAATCCCTCACTGCTCTCAAAGAATTACACATTCTACATTGTGGTGAGCTGAGCAAAAGATGTGACCCTCAATCTGGTGAGGATTGGCACAAAATTACTCACGTTCCTCGAATCAAACTTGATTCAAAACAAATACAATGGACGGAGGATTAGGTACGCATCAATCTGCCTGTGCCTTCATTTATTCTTCGTTCTTAGATGTAATATGTCCATATAAATCAAAATTCTGTTCTTGTATATATTTTTCTCCTGACTTCCTCACTTCGTGAAAATTAGGAGAAGAGAATGTTGCATTATGTTGTACATTCATAACATTGACGACTTAAACTATATACTCACTTGAACAACTTTTGACAAATCCCAATTTCGAGTTCCATGTGGCACATTGAAAGTAAAATTTGCTTCCTCACAATGGAATCTCGTTCTCATTTTAATTGAAATCTGGACGTACTATTTTGAACGTATGCTTAGTCTCTTAATGATTATTATTGCAGAAGGCTAGAGCTGCGAAACATTCGGATATTTCATTCTGCCGAATATGAAGTTGAAAACTATGCATTCATACTCAATCACAATAATATCATCGGTGGTTTTTTTTTTTTTTTGTCAAAATAATTATTATAGAATGATCGAACAAAAGTATTCATGGCGACTCACTCACTTTTTGCATCAATTTTTTTCTAAAAGAAAACAAGATTAGTATTTTTGTATGCAGGGAGAGATAGGGATGAGCATATCAAACCAACCAAACTAGGAATCACCCAGACCGGCAAGTTTGGTCCAGTTCCTAATGGCATCGATCCGGTTCCTGATTCCATAAAAATGGAACCGATAATTTTCAATCCAGTTCTAGATTCTGGGGGGAAATCTGACCGACTTTGAAAGACTCCTTTTTTGTAAAAATATATATTTTTATTCTTAAAAATAACAATAAATCCTAAAATTGTAACAACTCTAATACTTTTAATTTTTTTTAATATTGTTTTCGCTAAATGACCGATTCCATTGGACCAAACCAAATCAGTTGGTCCGGTCCAATTCCTAGTTCCAAGACCATCCAGTCTGGTCCTCGGTCCCCAAAATTAGGAACCGGTCCTCTCGGTCAGGTTCTTGGTCCTTAGGTGGAATCAAACTAGACCGGGAACTGATCACTTTTAGGGAGAGATGTCTATGATCAAGGGTCGTGAGTGCAACGAGATTTTTTTTTTTTTTTTTTTGCTTTCATTTTATTTTTATAGTAATTTAAATTACAAAAAGCGTAAAGTTGATATCCCCAAAATGCAAGGCCACTTTTGAGACTCTTTTGTGTATCAATTTACCCTAAGTGTTATTTCCTCAAGATACAACATACAATCGCAAAAGAGGATATTTAAGTGGCTAACAATACGTCCACAAAGTAGGTTGTCGTTTTCTCTCTAGATTGGATACTTGTAAATTAATTTGTCCTGGAAAATTGCCCAAGCAAAGCACGGATTTGTGAGCTAGTGAGCTAGGATGGTAATAAATAGGTCTTCAACTCAAAGTTTTAGGGCCGGTTTGTTTCTGATTAAACAAAAGTAATTTTGTTTCTTTTTTTTTACTTTCTTGTTTAGAATGTTATTCCAATTTCAAAGAATTTGAAAAAAAAAATATAAATCCGGTTGCCGACATTTACATGTTGCGAAAATTTAAGATGTTTGGGATCAAAATGTGTACGACATAAGATTTAGATTCGAGGCTGTATATGGATTCTCCATTTTGATCTAACCTATTAATAGTAAATCGAGATTCATTACTCGAGCACCACAAGCACACTGTTCAAAAACTTTTACATTGGTTTTTACGTGAAGAAATCTTACATCCATATAAAAGTTTACTTTGCTAACTAATGAAAAATATCTTAATAATTAGAATCTCCACGAATGACGAATTCACTTGACACTACCTTTCTTCTCTCTCTCTCTCTCTCTCTCTCTCTCTCTCTCTCTCTCTCTCTCTCTTTTATTATCAAAACATGACGCCATCTTAAATGCCATTATAATTTGTTATGGACATTCTAAACTCATTTCCTCTTTTCTTCTTTTGAGTGCAGATGAACTTCCATAATCTATTTTCCATGCCATGTGGATTTCTGCAAGGATGTAGACATGTCCTCAGTTAATCCTTCGTCAATCTCTTTCATTTTCAGGGATGAAAACAATAACCGTTGATATTGTACTTTTTACTTTCTTTACTTAAATGAGTGGTGCTTTATTATTTGTCTGTGTTTGTACTGCAAATTTCTCCATTCGAGAATGTCTTGTTCGTATTGTAAGAGACCTACTGTGGTATTGTATCTACTGGAATTACCTCGGAATGATTATTATCCTTCGTTTACAGACAGCCGCACTATTAAGTCTTATTTTGGTAAATTTCTATAAGCTGCTCGATCTTTTTACAATTATTCCACTAGATTATTAATGAATTTATAAATATAAAAGACCGTATCTTTTTCATTTCTAAATTGTTTTACTTCGCTACAACATAGGAAGAATAAGTTTTTCTTTTTCTTTTGCTCCTCAGACTAGATGAACATGAAAGCAAAAGGCTAATTATATGAACAATAAAGTTTTTGTTATCTGCCCAAAGCTTTGTCAGTTCTAGTCTCCCAAGAACTTTTGTTTGAACTCATGATTGTATATGCTATAGTTCCTCATAATTTCAACATCTCCTAGGTCGATTTTATGACTACACTAGAGCGCATAGACTTGCCAGATTGGACATCCCGAAGATGAGATTGAGGTCGAGAAGGCTCGGTCAGTAGATTTAGCCAAATGAGTATCATTCGAAGCCAAAACAGGTTCTCAGCCTGAAAAGTGAGAAAACAAACTATAACCAGTAAGTCTTAGAAGAACCACTGATCGAGTCACACCATATTAAAATCTTAATTTTTCGTTCCATTGCTTATAAAACAAAATGATCCTTTTAGTTAGAACGAATTTTTTTGTAGCTATTATGATCGCTTGCCAAAACGAGACGACATTGGCATTCGTTGTTTGCGTTTCATGAAGCTCTCTTGAGACCCCCACTCCTGTTTTTCCAACGGCAAGAAAAGAAATTGGCTAAATCGATCCTTTTCGGCGTTGCAACGAGTGGTCGAGCTAGCTCGGATCGCATGTCCTCCCATTATTGGGATAAGATGTTTAGGCTAAACCGTGCTTGCTAAACTCGTGTGCAGCGAAAAGTGGTCCTGGAACAATTTGGTTTCAGAATATGGGTATACATTTTCGATGATTGTAATCTAAAGAAAGCTCTTGAAAAGTCTTTGTAGACTTAGCGGTCAGGATTTGATCAGAGTTCCAGCCGCTATTAGATACCTTGAACATTGAGCTATAGTAGACCCCTCTGCGGTACAAAGTAATCGGTAATAATTTTTTCCTCACGCTAGACGATGTATAGGACAGTGGTTGGACTCATAGCAATGTGGAATGAAATGAGAGATTTGTTCGTGGAAGACACTAAGGGAAGTTGCCTGGTCGCGACTGCCCGCAGTCACGAAGTCACTTCCCTAACGGAACCTGTATTAGCATTCAAGTTAAAGGCCCTTCTTCTCTGGACATTCTCTTGCTTTTCCTCAGATGGGAATCCGACCGCAAGCAAGAAAATGCACTTATCGAGCTCGCAAACAAAATTGTCAATAAATGCAAGGAGTTCTTCTAGCTCTGAAACCTCTAGTGGGCTTCATGTAAAAGCAACCGATCAACAATATTGGACATCTTCTGAACCCAAAAAAAAAAAAAAAAAGAAAAAAAAGAAAAAAAAATCATGGACATCAATAAGAGACAATAGCAGTGTGCGGGAATCAGTACAAAAACAAAACGATATCCTTCCTGCACTCAAACTTAGTTACAATGATTTGCAGCACCAAGTGAAACGTGTTGTTTCGCATTTTTGTTCCATGTTTCCTAAAGATTACTGGCACACTGGCTATCTATTGAGAAATCTTTTAAGCACACGGGGACTGATACATCCGTCAAATGAAAACAAAGCCCCGTAAGAAGTTGGGGAAGATCTTGTGAAAGATGTTAGAAATTAAACCAAATTCATTGGTGCCGATACTTGGACACCAAAATCCTAGAATTGATACCAAAGATTGTTCGGTGGGCTTGGTAGAGCCCGGGCTAAGCCTAATAAACCTAGCTAAATCATTAGCCTCCGCAGGTGTGCGTCCCTAATCGGGCGCAAAAACAAAAGAGGTCGTAATATATATTGATATTCAATATCACTTCATTCGAGAACATGTTAAGGAGAATGAGGTTGAAGTGTTGCATGTGAAGACGGAGATCAAGTAGCAGACATTTTTACTAAATTTCTCAAGATCCATGCTTTCCGAAAGTTCAAAAGTCTATTTGGAATGATGGATGGAAGAGAATTTGGTTTAAGGAGTGTTAGAAATTAAATGAGATTCATCATACTTCGACACTCAGATCCCATAATTGATACCAAAGACTGTTCGGTGGCCGCATTGAAGAAGAGCCATAATTACTGCATTATCTTTAATGAGTCCATTCGTATTTCTTGGTGTAGTGATTGTTTCTAAATATATGATAAGATAGCGTAAGATAAGATAAGATATGATTATTGTTTTGTTAGTTTCTAAATCTTATTCGAACGCTAGCTATTTTTATAGGGAAGAGTAAAGATTATGTAACAAGTCTATAAATAAGGGAGTCTTGTAATTGTTTTTTTTTTTTTTTTGGTTAAGGTGAAATAAATCTACAAGCCTATCTATCTTTTTATCTTCCTTATGTTAGTTGTGAGCATTTCACCTTCAAATTACTTCCATCGGAGGAGTTCGGTAAGGCTTCTATTCAAAATGCATGATCAAATGCACAGCCTCACTTTATCAATGGTAGACCCGTCAAACAAGCGGGTCAAATCGGGTTTCGGTCAGATAAAAAATAGTCCCATCCAAATTAACCTATTTAACCTATTTTTAGTGATGCAGTAAATTTTCAGCCTGATCTCTATACTTTGGCCTCTGGCCTTGTAGGAGATGGTTGGCTAATCCAGATACACCTGAGTGCGGTGAGGCTTTGTTTGCCCACTGAGGCTGCCCACTCAGAGGCCATTCCTTCATCCTCACCAACATGCGCAACTTGGTCTCCCAATAATGTTTGTATCAGTATGGGTGCAGCAGGACATCATTGTTGTGATTTCTACTTCAAATCCTTGCCTTCTAATAGTTCTACGGATTAAAGTCCTTTCTACATATCAACATGAAATATTTGACGTGCACCATCTGAGATTTCAAGTGAAATTTCCTGCATTTCTGTACCTCAAATTACTTGGAACAAGAACAGTCCTGTTCCTATGCCAGCAGAAGTAATATTAAGCATGCTAAATCTCTTCCTCAAGGAGTTCATATTGGCAATATCATTGTTATCGGCACGCATAGGCCTTATGTGGAAGTTATTTCTATTATTTCCTGATCGAGGCCTTCAGTGATTGCATCAGGGACCATACTGTTAACAAGCACCATGGACACTGTAGTCAGCCGTTGTATCCCCCAGGACATAAGGCTTGTATAAGTTGACAAGTTATGCGTTCTTTCTGGTACGAGGAATAGAATGCTTCTCCGTTTTGAGTGGCCGACAGTCTCATTAATGAATTCCTCAGAGCTACTATGTCACAACTCTTCGAGTAATTCTTGTGGAGGAAATGCATATGCAGCAATGTCAGAGATAAAGGCAAATTATTTCGGCCTAGGAATGTCTACTGGTGTTTAATCTGGGAAGGTTGGAGATAGCTTGCCCATTGATCTTCAATTTATAGTCAATCGTCGTATCGGCATAACTCCTGTTTTTCTGGTGCCCTTGAGCGATTCTCTGGATTCCGCCATGATTGCTCTCAGTGATAGACCCCGGTTCTTGCAAACAGCAAGGCACAGCCTGCCTTTTACATCGATTTCTTTTCGATCTTCAACTCCTGTAACTCCAGTTTGTTCGGCTGAGTGCACCAAGGAGTTCTATTTGTTGCCGAAGACAGTCTACATTTGGTGAGTTTTGATCTCAGTCCTATTGTTCTGGTGGCTTTTTTTCTTGTTTGATTGCTCTTTATTTTCATTGCGTTTGAAGCTCTCTAGTGTCATCCTATATTAGCATTTTCGACAGCGCAAGCATCCTTTACATGAGCCATGGCCTCTGCAATCCTGATTTGTCATCACTTCTTATTTCTAGTCTAATTTATTTTCTTTTGGGCTAAGGTGAATTTTGTACTTACAAAAGCATTGGCTACGGTCCTCTCCGACCAGTGATTTATTTGACCTAGATCGATGAAGAAAAAACATCTAAATACCCCTTCAAAAGATTTAGAAAATCTATGATGATTGCACGTTTAGTGCATCATGTCCACTCCCAAAACTACTGGTGAATAGAAAAAAAAAATTCAATACACCCACACCCCACCCCACCCCACCCCCCACCACCACAATCCACCCCCGCTCCCCCACACACCCCCGCCGCCCCCGCCACCCCCCCTCCTCCCGGGTTCCTCCCTGAATTAAAAGATGGATTAAAGTTCTGTATTCTACATTTCCAAACAAATAATTGTTGGGTTCAAGGCAGAGTTGCTGGATAACACTAATTCTTTCTTCACAGTCAAACCACAATGGAAGCACTGCTCCTTTTATGCTGTACTAGCGATTTTGACCCCCAAATAACCGATCCTGAACTGCATATTAATTATCTTTCTTATTTATGACCTGTCATGATTATTATAATCCTAATCTTAAGCATGTGTTTTAGCGACAAATGTCAATGGAGTCTTTTAACTATGCAGCAAACATAATACTGTCGATATAGTCCTAAAAAAACTGAATATTTGCATCTAGTTCATGTACAAGATCTGAAAAAGGATGTTCCACCTTCTGCCTTTCTGTTCACGTTCCAGAGTGATCCACATCTAAATGTTAGAATTCAAGTCGGCGGAAGACGACTTACCTTTATCCGATGCTAAGCAACAATTAACCCCGGAACGAACATTGAATTGCGGATGAATCACTGAACAAAATTACTTCACTTTGGTCTGAATGCAATCACAAGGAAAGCACCCGATTTTCACGGCGTAAATGCAAACCGTTCTTGTAAAGGATGAAATTGAATGCCTTCTCTCTTTGAAATAAGACAAGAAAAATGGAGAGAAATTCTGAATGTTTGTTCTGACAACAACAAGTCTACCAAAGACATTTATACAACTCTTCATATCCTTTCAAAGAGGTGCCTTTCCATTTGTAGCTTATCAAGGCCAAACGGTGCGTTCCAATCGTACCCCATCATAGGCCAAACGGTGCGTTCCAATCGCACCCCATCATGGACGTACTAGCTAAAGTACAACACTAAATAACCTTGCTTGTACGTCCACGGTTTTACTTGCAGCTGTTGCCCAGCTAATTCCAGTCAATGCATCAAGAAAAAAAAAGCTGTCATTTGCTGTTGAGCAGGAGTAGCAGCTAATGATATTCAGCATTTTTGAAATGGAAAAATATCTACTTACAATCAAAAGCCTTTTTTTTTTCTTGACTCATGAGCTATAAAGAACGTTATCTGTTGCTGCTTCTTAGGTAGAAGGCAATCGCACTAAAAAAGCTATTTGCCGCCCTTAATGGTCCCCTCCAGGGATGAATTGCTTTGCCATAGATTCATTTCCTTGACTAAATCAGCTTATGAAATTGTTATCTGATTTCTGTCTTTTGTCTGTCAAGTGAAGTTTTTTTCGCTGAAAGGCTGAAATTACTTTCATCTACATCTCGTTATTTTGGATTGCAACTTCCATTTGATTGAAAGAAGTGAACTTTTTTCCACCGCACTGTGATTTTGACACTCCCCAAGATTCCCTGTTGGGATATTCAGGATGAACATACGAGTTAGGAAGGACGTCGGGTCTACTGTTCTCAGGATAAAGTAAGCCCTGCATCATTTTCTTGTGTGTGTCGAAGATCTGTAAGATCCTCCCAACACAATGTAGTAGATTGTAGGACAGCTTCCTTTAGAGGCTCCTAGTTGTGTCGAGAGAAGCAAATCAGTGAGAAGCTTTAGATGCTCCCAAAGTGTCGTCGGGAGGCAATGCCCTTATAAGAGCAAAGGTATTCATTCGGGACCGCACTAATTCCTCATTATCTAGCAAAACTCACGAAGGCGTTGTTATAGGAATATTGTTGAAGGATGGAATTATGTGATCCGCTTGTCCTCGGCAAACTCATGGCGTTACCCTTCATAGGAGTATAAAGGCTCCATTCAGTAACAAAGGTATGTTTACTCAGAATTCGAGTTGGGACGCGCAGTCTTGTAAGCTTGCGCGGAGGACGAGCAAGTCTTTATGCTTTTGAAATGTAATTACTGTGGGAGTAATCGATATCGGATAAAATGGAACACTTAAGTGCCACTCCGGCGAAAATCCGGCAAATGGCGCGTGGCAACTTTCCGGCGAGTTTGGTCCAAAACGACGTCGTTTTGCGCGGCGACGTGGAGAAAAATCTGCAAAAGCAATGTCGTTTGTGTCTTATGTATAAATAATTAATATAAAAATTAATTTTTATTAAATTAAAACTTAATTTTCTTTAAAATATTCTGAAAAATTTAAAAAAAATTAAAATTTTAAAAACTTAAAATTTTAAAATTTAAAATTTAAAAACTTAAAATTTAAAAAACTTAAAATTTAAAAAACTTAAAATTTAAAAAACTTAAATTTAAAAAAAACTTAACATTAAAAAACTTAAAATTAAAAAAACTTAAAATTAAAAAAACTTAAAATTAAAAAAACTTAAAATTAAAAAACTTAAAACTAAAAAAAAATTAAAATTTAAAAAATTTAAATTTAAAAAAATTTATATAAAAAAATTAAAATTAAAAAAACTTAAAATAAAAAAAAAAACTTAAAATTAAAAAATTAAAATTAAAAAAAAAACTTAAAATAAAAAAAAACTTAAAATTAAAAAAATTAAAAATTAAAAAACTTAAAATTTAGACAACTTAAAATTTTAAAAAAAAATTAAAATTTAAAAACCTTAAAATTAAAAAAAAAATTAAAATTGCCACCTCAGCCGCCCCCTATTTACCCCCAAAAAAAATTTATTTAATTTTTTAAATTTTTAAGTTTTTTAAATTTTAAGTTTTTAGAGACCTAATTAATTTTTAATTTTAAGTTATTTCTAATTTTAAGTTATTTTAAGTTTTAAGTTTTAAATTTTTTTTAAGTTTTTAATTTAATTTTTTAATTTTAAAAGTTATTTTAATTTTATTATTTTTTTTAAATTTTAAGTTTTTAAATTTTAAGTTTTCTAAATTTTTAAATTTTAAGTTTTTTTCTAAGTCTGTAAATTTTAAGTTTTTAAATTTTAATTTTTTTTAAATTTTAAGTTTTTAATTTTTAAGTTTTGTAAATTTTAAATTTTAAGTTTTTAAATTTTACGTTCCCAATTTTAAGTTTTTTTAATTTTAAGTTTTTAATTTTTGATTTTTTAATTTTAAGTTTTTAATTTTTTTAAATATTTTAAATAAAAATTAATCTTTAATTTTAATTTAATTAATTTTATATTATTTATTCTGCATCGGACGCGAACGGCGTCGTTTTTGTATTCTCTTCGCCCGTCGGCGTGCAACGACGCCATTTTGGACCCAAACTGGCTGAGATTGCCACGTCGGCCATTTTGACGGGATTTTCGCGGAGTGGCACTTAAGTGTTCCATTAAGTTCCAGCGGCACTCAAGTGTACCGTTTGAAGTTATGACTGCTTAAGTGTCATCCGTCTTGAGATATGTGCTTGGCTATATTCTTCTGTCCCGAATTCCCCATTGGATGGTTAGACTGGGCTGATAAAAAGCGTCTCTTGTGTTCATGTACTCTGCACCTGATGACTCAGACAGAAAAATATTTCATTCCTGTTCATGTACGGTTGTGAGAAGTAATCGGGAAAGATAATCGCATGTTGAGAGTTTTGTTTCAAATTGATAGTGAAACCAATGACTTAGGTGTGAATTCTAGTCTCGAGGCTTTTCTTGATTATCATATTGTTTTAATTTGATTTCAATTGCTCAATGGGTGATCATCAAAAGTAGTGGCTTAATTGCGACAAGTGTGAACTCAATATGATGAGTGGTGATACATCATGACAAGTGCAACACGTCTTAACATGCGACGATCAAACCATCTTTTAAGGGTCAATGGGCCAAGGGATCACATTCCAGTGGAGATACCATCAGATGGGGATACTCTGTGATTGACACTCTTTGGAGGAGATTTGAAAGAACTCTTTCCTCGCAAAATTTTGATTAAAGAATGAAAAATCTAAAACATTAAATTTGTAACACATGCAATTGTTCCATAAAATTACTAATTTGGTTATTCTGATTAGTCCAAATTATTTTGAGCGATTTCTTTTAGCATTAATAAATTTATTGAAAACTCAATATTCATTTTGACCTCATGTATTACACAATTACAAAACGTTGAAAACTGATCAAAATTAACCTTAATTAACGTTGGATTGATGTTTTTAAGCAACTAATTATTGCCGTATGGTCTTGTCACCATTACATGACATTATGGAAGACAAGAAAGAGATAGATTCGTGGGCGAGCCACAACCTTGAATTGAAATTGAGGATTATATATCATTGAACGTTGATATTGAGGATTATATATTATTGAATGAGGCCTTTTTCATAGGGAAAATCATTTAATTCAGAAAGCCAACACCCAACAATAATTGAATTTTGGGACGCCAAGTTTGTTGGTCCCCAATTGATATTGATCTCTTCGGGGCACCTACATTGGATCCTTGGTGTGCTTACATGCTTCCTCACCTAGGTAAAGGTTGTTTAACCAATAGGAGCTGCCTATGTCCTATCTGCTAATGCAGTGGGCTGCCAAGCTTGCGTTCATTATTTTAACATATTAATATTCGCACACATTGTCCCTTTTCATTAAGACAATATATTTTTCAAGCCCCATACCCGACTCTATCCTCTAAGTATTTTCACATTTAAGAGATCTGAGGTCTAGACAAGGCCCTAGATGTACCCTTTTAACACCTTGCTAAGGATAGATACAAAAAATCATTCAATTCAAAAAGCTAACACCCAACAATCATTGACTTCCGGGACAAGAAGTTTGTTGGTCCCCCATTGATATCGATCTCTCCAAGGGGCCTACCTTAGATCCTTGGAATGGTTATATGGTTCCTCATTAAGGTATGGGCTATTTCCAACTAACAGAGGCTCCTGTGCCTAACCGTTAATGCGGTGGGCTGATAAGCATTTTCATTATTTTAACGTGTCAATGTCCGCATATCTTGTCGCCTTTATTGGTGTGGTATGTTTTTCGAGCTCCATATCAACCTCTACCTTGTAAGTGTTTCTACATGTGAGTGATCCTAAGGTGCGGATGAGGGCCGGCTTTTTAATATCTTACAAAGGACGGATGCAAAAGAATCATTTAATTCAAAAAGCTAACAAGTCGACAATCATTAACTTTCAGGACAGCAAGTTGGTTGGTCCCCAATTGATATTGATCTCTCCATGTCCCATGCACTGTCCGCATGTGGATGTATTGGATATTCATAAAACCATATTATTTACGTGATGCAGGTGACAGGTGCTTTAAAAATCAGGATAATGATGGCTTCAGTGTCACAATCATTATTATATGGCACAATTTAAGTACCATGATCTTTAAAAAGCACTGTACTTAAAGTATTTTTATGACTTAAATCTGTTGAAATATATGACGTGGCTTGCCGGAGTCAATTAGATGGAAGCTTATAAAAAAAAATGAAACTAAATCAATCGTTCATTGACTATTAGTAGATTTTTTTACTACACTTTTATAATTTGACCAAACGATATCATGAGCCGAAAGCAGATGAACAAATATATGCTCTAGTTTTGCCCCTCTTTTTCTTAATTTTGTTAGACTCAAAAGCAAAATAATTGAGCAAACATTCTCTCCAAGTAATTTCGTTTAAAATCACAACAAAAAAGGAAGTAAGCAAATTTTCTTCACCTCTCTGAAATTGCTCTATTTTAAGATGAAATAATAACGCTTGAAGCTTTGTGGTAATGTACCAGTTCTCTTCGATCAACTGCAAGGATCGATGGTACTACACGTTTGGGGACCAATTTAGCCCCCAATTTCTCAATATGTGAAAAAATAAATGCATTTAACGAAGTTGTTCTGTAGATTGTGCACTGCACAAATTGGAATGCTTTGTGCCAAAAATATAAGAACGGTCACTTCAAGAAGACTTTATGAACCATCACTTTAGTGTCAAATTTTTTTGAAAGTTTCCAAATCTTATCTCTTACAAGTCCCAAAATTCAGGAGCACGAATAGAGAGATCTAAGTAGTTTCTATATGCAATTGTGCGATTCGACTCTAAATAGCTTCCTTAACCCTTTAGACCGTGTTTGGTAGTCCGAATTTATGTTTAGATAGGACAACAAAATATTCTATCTAGTTTGACAACATCTTCTGAATTGGATAAACTCAGATTTACCTTAAATATACCCAGATAAAATGCAAGACAAGAGATCTGGGTTATGGGATGGGATAAATCCGAATGGATAATTTTTTTTAAAAAGAAAAGAAAGAGTGATGGAGTCCGGCTTCGTTGGACCACTGCCATGACAACCAATCATCCTTATTTTCAACCACCAACGCCGTTCGGCCGATCATCCTTCGATGGCCATCTAACCAAAGCGGCTGTCAATGATGAATAACCCCAAAATCAACTGGCCTGAAAACTCATCTTTGAAAAAGTAGAAGATGATGAAAAAAAATCAAAATGCATGAAGTTTTGGGCATTCTTATGTTGGTCCTGGACGGTGATCACTTGATTTTGTTGTGTTGCTTTGACGTGTGATCCTATCCTTAACTAAAATTTGAGAATTTGAGCTAACAACCGAAAGATTTCGAAGGAGGAGGAGTTCCAGCAAAAATGGTGACTAGTGCTAGTCTCGACCGTGCGAGATTACGTCTATAAGATGCTGCAGGATATATCTGGCATGAAGGTTCTCATTCTTGATTCTCAAACCATAAGCTCCTCTTTGACTCAATCATTTATAAGAGAAATTTCACAATTTCATCGCGTCAGTTCTCGTGTTGTCTCTTGGCTCGTTGCTGTTTGCTGTGGAATTGCTTGACTATGCGACGTTAATGGAATTTGCTGTTTGTGTTGCAGTGAATATTGTGATTCGTAAGCATTGTTAGAGTTGTGTACCCATAGTACGAGCTTCTTAAGAAGGAGGTGCTCTTGGTGGAGGTGGTGGACTCCATTTTCAAGTCTTGAGAATCGATGTCGCATCCCAAGGCGACTTGCTTTCTCTGCACGACGTCGGAAAATGTCCAGCATTTGCGACGCCTGCTTGCCAGCCCTAGATCCGGAGAGTATAACCTCTGTAAGCAAATGACATTTTCAAATATTTTGAATCCTATATTAATTGCACCAAACATGGAATAAGTTTTTTTACAATCCAAAATATATTTGAAAGATTTCTAATCATTTCTTATCATAATCATACCACAATCCAAATTCAGATCAAATGTTACCTTGAAATCGCACTTGGTGGCCCAGATAAGAGGCTGGATAAACTCAAAGTTGCCCTATCTAGCGCTTGGTGATGCACATTGGATGGCATAAATCCGGTTGTGTCTAGATTGAAACCCAAATTTCCTGCCCTTGAGGGTGGGCTAAGCTTGTATAACAAAACACAGTACACAACAGTTTTTTTTTTTTTTTTTTTTTTTTTTTTTTTTTTTTTTTTTTTTTTAAGTAAGAAGAAAACCAGATATGTTTCCTACTTTGTGGCCACGGTTGCGCCACCCAACGGTGGTCGCTTGAGATTTTCCATTTTCTCTCACCCAACTGCGGTGAATTGTGCAATCCTTCGCGGTGGTCATTGATCACCGCGAGGCAGTCGCACCTCCCTAGTCACAGTAATTCCAAAAGGTTGTGCCAATTTTAAGAATTACAGAACCACATGCGAACTCGACCCAAAAAGTTTTATCACGCGATGATGACATCATTAATCCATGAAACTATTTTAGAATAAATTGTCCATTGTCCATTATACTAGATGTTAAAAATGTCAAACCCGAAAATAATTAATAAATAATGATTTGGTCATATCACATCATCACGTAACTTAAATTTAAATGCATTCCACCATCTATGATCTCTCCGCCTTATCACAATCAAGTCCATCTTGCGCCGGTTGAAGGATGTCATATCCATGGGTGGGGGATCCCTATTACAGCTTCCTCAAGCATGTAAGTTTTAAGACAATCTCAACGTATCAAAACCCTCCTTTGGCTAGCAGCGCATAAGTACTTATTAACCAATGAATTGAAGATGTCTCACAATAAGGGAGGTAATTCTTATTCTCAGCGTTGTCAATCTTCAGTGGAAACAACATTGCATGTTTTGCAAGATTGTCTAGTCATTAGGAACATTTGGGTTGAACTCGTCCCACAAAATTATTTTGAAGAGTTTTCCTCCATGAATGTCTCTTAATGGTTGAAATTTAATTTGGTTGACATCAGGAGATTTAACTCTCACTTTGATTGGAGTACTATTTTTGGTGTGAGCATATGGCTTTTTTGGCAATGGTGAAACAAGTCTCTATTTCAAGAAAGTTTTGTTTTTCCTTCCAATCCTGTACAAGTAATTTTTTCACACATGAAGGAAATGAGCAAGTTGTCTACAAGTGGATCACGTACTTCTCCCAGTATGGTTGCTTGGGCTCCTCCTCCACCCAGATGGATTAAATTGAATACGGATGGGGCGTCTTAAAATAATCCTAGACTTGCAAGAACCGAAGGATTATTCCTAATGAAGGGAGAGACTAGCTTGGGAGTTTTACCTTATTTCTTGGAGTATGTTTGTCTCTACAAATTGAATTATGGGCACTATGGATGGGACTTACCATTGCAAAACAATAAGATTTCCACAAACAAATCATTGAGAGGGACTCCGAAATTATTGCCAAACTTGTTGACTTAGAAAGAGTGGTTGACATTGGTTCTACACTACTTAAGAATATTAGAAGGCTATTAAGGTCTCATTTTAAATTTAAAATTCATCATATTTTTTGAGAAGGCAATCGGCTTGTTGATATGCTTGCTAATGTTGATATAGCGAAGTGTTTGGATATTATGTTTTACCCACAACGCCTAGAGAATTATCTTATATTTTGTTTAGTGATAAAATTGGTATCATAGACTTAAAACGTTAATTTTTCTCAGTTTTGTATCTTGTATTCATTTACGAAAAAAAAAAAGTTTTAAGACAGGCTAGTGCAGAGGATTCCTAGCCACAAAATAGTGTGGTCGTCCCTTGAACTTTTTGAGATTGGCCTTATGTAATTGTAGCTCTTGTCTTTTCGTTACGATAAGACCACAGGTCAAGTCAATTTTGAGATTTGCCATAGCCAACACGATGACAACGAAGTACTCTACTGAACGACTATAATAAAAATATATTTATAAAGCAACGTCAAAAAAGATATTTAAATCGGTTATTATATGTAATAATAATCCTCCACATGACTTCACACATTGATATTTTTCCTTCAAAAAGCTTAACACATCTAACATCTCTAGCTATTGATTGAACACATATGAGCTCATGAGAGAATTTTGCATAAATTTAGGGCTGTTCGATGCAACTGAGAAAATAAGTGATGAAAAAAAGGATACGGAAAGTTTTCTGAGGACAATTGAAATATAATAGTTTTATATTATAAATATTTTTTTATCAAAGAAAAAACAATAGTTTTTAGCAACATATGTGGCAAGTTCTGATTGCCATCAATCATTTTACTATCGGATGAATTAAGAGACCTGTCTTTACTTATCGCATTTTTCATTTAATCAAATCTATTAAGTTAATGCTAATTAAGGTTATGAAACAAATATAATCTTCCTATTCCATAAATGATGTGGTAGATGCAACTAATCATACTAAATGAGCTGCATAGATATAAATGGGATTGATTGTGAATGTCACAAATTCTTGAATAATGATTGACTTGGTCTAATAAGGGGCTGGTGGGGAACTCATTGAGATATGTTTAAATCTAACATTGTTGATACCATGAAAGAACTCCAAATTAATGTACACGTGTGATAAATTTACTCTAAATTAATTTTTTTATCATTAAAAATCCAAAACTGATACTTTTGTGATATCTTTACCTTTCGTTAATTTCTATTAAATTGGATCACTAACATACTTACCAAAAAAAAATAGATTACTATCACAAAAAATCACAAATCGGTACACTTAAAATAAACGGAGGTAAAAACTCAAATCGGTACACTCATAAACTGCCACGTATTATCCAACTAAAAAATTTGATGGTAAAATTTCACGAAAAACTAATAAAAGGTAAATTTATCATAAGTGTATTGTTTTGGGGTTTTCGTGACTTACCTAGACTCAATATAGGATGGAGGTCCTACCTCAGTTAGTACTTTCATTTCAATGTCTCGATCTTGCTAATTATGAACATGTGGAAAAGGTTAGTTCTGAATGAATTCGTCCTTCAATGCATCTACTGGTGTGATTCATGGAGACATTAGGAGACGTGATTGAAGATCTTGGTCCGCCTATAGCACAATCGATCAAGCCTCACTAATAACCGTGTATGTATATGCCGACCATGTAACACAAAATAAAGTGGAGAAGCTGAAACATCATTTTCAAAAAGAGAAAATGAAAAAGAAAGAAACAAGAGGCACGTATGAAATCGCCCCATATATACCCACTCCAAGCCTCAAGGGCATACTCACCACACATAACATTCCCATTCTTGTGTTCCTTGAAAACTTTCAGTACTAAACAACTGTTACATTCGCAAAGAGGCAGAGAGAGCAAAAAAGAATGAGTCAATCGCTATGCAGCGGCGGCGGGATCTTCCAAGCCTTAAACGGCCACGTCTCCGGCAACGGGACGCAGGCTCTGGTCCTGTCCCATGGCTTTGGGGCCGACCAGACCGTTTGGCACCATGTCGTGCCGTTCTTTGCATACTTCTTCAAAGTGGTGGTCTATGACTTGGCCTTCGTCCACCCAGGCGTGTTCGGCGCAGCCGCGAGCAAGTACTCGGACCTGGGGGGTTACGCTGAAGACTTGGTGTGCCTTCTCGACGAGCTGAAGGTGAAGAGGAGCATCTATGTCGGTCACTCCATGTCCGCCATGATCGGGTGCTTGGCCGCAATACGCAGGCCGGACCTCTTTGAACACCTTGTGCTGTTCAGTGGATCTCCAAGGTAGGCTCTCTCTCTCTCTCTCTCTCTCTCTCTCTCTCTCTCTGTGTTAGAAACATATGTTGTACGTAGTTGATTTAATGAATGGAGTTAAGAAGGAAGAACATTTTTTGCCTTTCTTTACAACCTTTTTCCATGCATTTATGTTTAGTTGTACTTCATATCTTGCATATACTGCAGTCAGCTATGTTGTCTGTAGATTCACATGCACACAGAAATAAACATTGTATCCTAAATGTCATGTTAGGGTTAAAAAGAATTACCATTTGAGAAATACTTATTTAACTATTTTTATGTTTTTTGCCACAAAAAAACAAACAATGAATAATTAGACATTATTGTGGGGTCATTTCATCAAGAATTTATGACTCATAATATACTATTAAACAATTACCATTTGAGAAGTGCTTATGTAATTATTCTTAAGTTTTGGACCACAAAAAAATAAATAATAAATAATTAAAAATCATCGTGGAGCTCCTTCAAGAATTTGTAACTCATAATATATTATTATTATTATTATAGTAACATAAAGGCTATTATATTAGTAAAACTCTTACTATTTTGCATCACACTTATTTTTTTAAAAAAGGAAAAAAAAATCTATATAGATTGTGTTAAATTTATGACACGTGTCATCTTGAGTTATCCGTATATGTGTTCCTCGGCAACTAGCCTGAGCGCTACAAAAAAGCTGATTGATCTTCTAACATCATTTTATTAATAAATATTTTTGAATCACAGGTACCTCAACGCCGAAGGATACGTCGGAGGCTTCGATGAAACAGCGATCAACTCGCTACTCCAATCGATGCGCGCGAATTACTCAGGTTGGGTCCATGATTTCGCTCCGGAAGCAATAGCACTGAACAACACGAGTGCACTGATGGAGTTCGAGCGCAGCTTGGGAAGACTAGAGCCCGAAATCGCGGTGAGCGTAGCTAAGACGGTGTTCCTGAGCGATGTGAGATGGGCTCTGCCGAAAGTGCTTGTTCCGTGCTCCATCATTCAATCCCAGGAGGACGTCGTCGTGCCGGTGTCGGTCTCGTATTACATGAAGAGCAAGATTGGGAATGGTTCCTCCGAGGTGAAAATACTGAGGACCCAAGGCCACCTTCCGATGCTCACTGCTTATCCTTTACTTCTGGATGCCTTGAAGGGGACAATTTTAACTTCACTCGACGTCCGGTTTGCACGAAGGAGAAGAAATCAAAATCTTCCTTAGAGCTGGCCCGCCTCAATATTTAGTTGGGAACAATATTACCCAATTTATTTTCAGTTAAGTTTGTGGAAGGTGATGTTCATATTGAGAGGCTTTTCTTTGATTTGAGACTAAGAAAAGCACGAATATCTTGATGATGGTTCAATCCCAATCCTCTTTTTTATCTATCATATGTATTTTTCATTTTATATATTATAATGAAAATACACTTTTGGTCCCCTTACCTCATCGACTTGTCTACTTCGGTTTCTTAAACTTTATCATGCAATTGAGTACACAATCTCGTTTGATTTGTGTCTGTCCGCTATCTACTGCCAGTTATTTGCATGCTCTCGTTAAATGTTTTCGGAAGCAATGGGGCTCGTTACTTCTAGTGGCGGCGGACCGCTGCCGTTCATGATCAAGCCGTCGCGCAAGCTGGGGAGGTCAATGAGGACTTAAGAGCCCTTGCCTAGATTGGTGGCAGCGGTCCGATCAAAGGGCCGCCATTGGGCCTGGGAAGGGCGATAGCCCTCGCTCAAGTAATAGTGATGGCTAGCGGGCCTTCTCAAATTGGAGGGGCGGAGCACCTTCCATCCTCTGGCCGTTTTTCGCTTCTGTCCCCTTTTTTCCTATCCGACACATAGTAGAATTTGCAGTAATCGATCATCTATGGACTTCGTAACTCGACGCTGATGCTTGTCGATGATTCCTTAAAAGTTATCGATAACCCTTCAATGCAGCTGTCAATTTAGCCGCATCCCTCAAATTTGTAAACTTGCACGAAGTATCTAACTAGCCGAACCTGTTGATTACAAAGAATTTGTTATTTTTTTGGCATAAATACTTATATGTTCGAATTGGATCAAAGGTCTTGTCAGGAGGTTCAATTGAAACACCATTAGAATGTCAATCTGGAAACCTTGCCATTGTTCTCTATAATATTTTAGAGAAATGATTGTAATAGTATCATAGTCATACCTCATCCACAAGTGTTATGAATGGTAAAACAAATATAGAAATCATGGGAGGACCCACCTCTGGCCTTGTGGCCAGCATTCCACTGTCTCTTACACAGTTATGTTAGAGGTGCTCATAAGGATCTTCAAGAGAGAGGGAAAGAGAATCAATAAAAGTTATAATTTTTACTCAGTTGTCTTGACTTTATACTTTATCAGAGAAGGGTATTTATACTCAAACATTATGCTAATAAAGGAAGTTAATTACCTTATAAAATAACGAAATTCAAATAATAACCCTGATGTCTAATAATATCTCTAACAATATTCACTATTAGAACATTATGTAATATCAAAAAAATGTTCTTCAACATTTTCGCACAATTTTTTCTAAGTGCTCAGCCAAATCTCTTTGAACTTCATGAGTTGCTTATGATTTCTATGTCAATGGTGTTCAACTTCTTTGGATGTGACGATGCCTCTGGACTTTAGGAAGACTCCAAGCGCTTTGGGTTAACCGCAATTTCTCCTTGAGTTTTCAAAATCGAAACTGAAAAGAAGCGCTAATGTCAAGAATCCATCCCTTGTTTTAGAGCCTTCCCCTTCCCTAGGTCGCGGTGCTTTATTACCATTCAAACCTTAAATCGTTCTAGGATTGTCACTATCATTTCTTAGATCGATTGAGAATTTAAAGTTCTAGTTGTTTGGGGAATTTGACCAATCACCTAGAGGTTAATTGGTCTATTAAAATTAAGTATCTAGGCCCGGGAGTTCAGTTGCGAATGTGAAAGGATTAGTACCCCACATAGCCCTTTTGGTGCAATATTTCTTGGTTAAGTTCTGTTGTGCAATATCATGTCCTACTTCTAATACACACACATAAATATTTCTATTTTGGGTGTTAAAAATTGAAAACTTCACTGCCCGCCATTAGGTGAAATTGCCACATCATGAGGCAAATGAAGTCGACGCCATCGTGCCGCATATGATTAGTGTCCTTTCAAAAATATACAATGCGTGCAAAGCAAATGGATGAATCCAATCCCATTAATATGAAACAAATAAAGGGGACGAATCCATTCCAGGAAAACAAGATCCAACCAAGCCGGCATGAATCCAATGAGATACCATTGTCTTGTCTGCCATCTACTGCCAATTATTTGCATGCCCCTCGTTGATGGTTTTCCGAGGCGATAGGGCTCGTTACTTCTAGCGATGGCCGGCTGCTGCCGCTTATGATCAAGCCATCCGCGCGTGCTGTCGCGTAATCTGGGGATGGTAATGAGGACCTGATAACCCTTGCCTAGATTGGTGGTGATGGTCTGATTGAGGGCCGCCACCGGGCCCGTGGCAAGGGCAGTAGCCCTTGCTCGAGTAGTAGCGACGGCTAGCTGGCCTTTGTGAATTGGAGGGGCGGACCACCTTCCAACCCCTCACCGTTCTTTATTTCTCTCCCCTTTTCTCCGATCCAACACTTAGTAGAATTTACGGTAGTTGATCATCTATGGACTTCGTAATTCGACCCTGATGCTTGGCGATGATTCTTTACCTGTTGTCGGTAACCCTTAAACACAGCTATCAGTTTAGCCCCCTCCCTCAAGTTCGTAAACTTACACCAAGCTTTTGACTAACCAATCAAGCCTCGTTACTTGTTGAGTACAAAGAGTTTGTTTCTGACTAACTGATCAAGTCTCGTGACGTTCCAATCAGCGTCGATCGTCCTATGTAACATGGCCGGTGCTAATGTAGATGAATTTTAATTTTTTTTTACATCTTCTGAATTTTTTTTTCCTTTTTTTCTTTCCTTTCTCTTTTATCTTTTTTCCTTATTTTCCTCTGCCGATCACTAGCCTCAACAATGGCTGATGAGGAGGAGGGCCGAGATGCCTCATTGGCCACAACCGAGGTCGGTCCTCACCAGATCTAGCAAGGGCACTCTTAGCCAGCCGTGACACCCTCGCTAGAAGCCAACGAGAGCCGCTAAGGGCATCTAGTGAGCAATTATTTAAAAGTATATGGATTACGAAATTTCCCCTTTTTTTACACATTCGTACTTCAAGGAACAAGATGCTAGTTTGGCATCGTCCTTTCCCCTTACGTGCAAATTTGGAAGTGGCCTAGTCGAAGATCTATGCCATGGGGCAACAAGTTATTTTTATTTATGGGTTGTTTTAACCATATAAGAATGTGAACTATATTATTTGAATGCATTGTTGTGAAATAATGTGAATATTTTTTTTTAATGGTATGCACGATAACGTGATCATGTCTTGGATATTGTTCAAAGTTAGGTCTCATAAGATCAATCAAAAAAAAAAAAGAGGTGGATCTCAAAGTAAGATCGACTGCTTTTTTTTTTCTCCTAGTGCTTAGAAACGATGCTCCTCAAAAAGTGTAAAATGTCCTGTGTAGCTTATCCTTGTGTATACCGATTTAATGTTGCACTGGTTAATATTATAAGATACACTCGTTCAAGTGATTAATACAAAACTACTTTGGTGGTCATCCATAATACCTTAAAATAAATTTCAATTTTCCAAAAATACACAACGTTTATGTTAAACTTCATCCTTGATAAATCAAGAAAACAAAAATCTTTAATAGACCTAATAAGTCTTTGAGCCACATGATTGCAAATACTTGCTTATTACTTGGATTATTCTATGTGCATATAGGTATAGACATACCTTCCAGACACTTGCAAACGTTAGATATAAATCCACTTTGTGTTTGACATGGAGCATGTCTAAATTAACTATGAGAGTCACACTTTCCACTCTGTGCCCGAAGTCTCACATGACGTATGTGGAAGAGACTATTTGCCTACATTTGTGATTGGTGGACCTTAATTGAATCAAAAGTTCGGATGTCTTTATCACTCACTACGGGGATAAAAAAGAGAGAGAGAAATTTAACGTATACCAACCCCAATTAGTTTGCTCTACAATGTAACTTGATGGAATGACTTTTTACGATGGTATACCCTTGGCATACGACAATTGTAATGTGACTCAAGAAGGTGGGTCTCCGACTTGAGGGCTCTCGATCCCTCAATCCAATGAAAATCAAATTACCATTACATATGAGTCTAAGTCGCCATCTTTGGTTTTTCTTTTGGCACAATATTTCTCTTTTCTATTAGCAATCATTTCTTTAACAAGATAAACCTATTTATTTATAGACGACGTTGGAAAGAGATTAATACTAAGTTTTGGATAGACGATCAAATATTACCAAAAAAGAAAAAATAATAATTGTAGGAAAAATTGAAATATCTCCGTGAAACAGGGCGAAATTAGAATATCAGTATTTTACTTGGCATCTAAGCTATATTGGATTCTATTAATTAATAATTTTAAAAATGATGAACCAAAACATCACGAAAGAGATCATTCCATGGTCCGGACAAAGTCTGGTGATTCTTTGCTTGTTTTAATTGGCATGGAAGAAAAGTTACGTGCCTTGGAGTTCCCAATAGCTTGTTTTAAATTAAATTATAGAAACTGAGAGAGCCTTTTGGTTCAAATGGTATGAGGCAGAATTAGCCTTTGATACTTCTCTGTTGTTCCATCTTTCTTTTTATTGATCTCTCGGATGCCAACTTGACCTTTTCTTCCGGTTTAATCAGTAATTCTTTTCGCATCCTTCTTATTATTCTGAATCATCTCTAAAAATGAATTTGCCGAGTGAACCATATAAAAAGGGTAGAATATATATATATTAAAATAATATTTTGAGGGTCCATTTGTTTTAAGGAAGAACATGATTTAAGCAAATTACTTACGCAAGTAAAGAATAGACAAGAACCTGCTGGATCTTTGAAGTAATGTCGATTCTTTGTTGTTTCCAGGAAAGTAAGATAAAAGAAGGAAGAAAGCATTTTCGTGTTAACCTGCAGGCCACTCGTAAGAAAAGTACCTCTCTTTCATCCTATTATAAGTAAGTTCTCATCATAGCAACTACCTTACAAAAGGAAGAAATCGTGTGTTCGTTTTCTTCTCAAACCAAAAGCAAGAGTCAGTGTCCTCATCCCTCAGCATGGCTGAATCACTCCTTTTCAGCATTGCAGAGGGTGTGCTAGGAAGATAGCGTCACCGGCGCTCCAAAGCCATCGCAATTTTCGACTTTGAAAATCAGATTCAGGAGCTTAGAGAGACGTTGACTGCCATTAAGGCAGTGCTGTTGGATGCGGAGGAGCAGAAGGCGAAGAACCACCGTCTGCAAGTGTGGTTAGACGGGCTCCAACATGTATTTTATGATGCGGAGGATGTGCTCGATGAACTTGAGTGCGAAGCCTTAAGGAAGCAGGTGATAAGTCGCTATGGGCGTGTCAGAGGAAGAAGTACACCGCTTCTTTTCCCTCTCTAATCCACTAATACTCCGTGCAAAACTCAGTCATAAAGTCAAGGAGATAAGGGAGAGATTATCTAGAATTGCTATTGATAAAGATCAATTTGATCTTAATGTGCGGAGTGTTGACAATGGTGTGGCACACACGCACTCACAGAGATGACTTACTCATATGTAAACAAGTCTAATGTCATTGGGAGAGATGCCGATAAAGAAAAGATAATTGAGATGTTGATGCAGCCAACAAATGACAAAAACCTCTCGGTAATTCCCATTGTGGGAATGGGAGGTCTGGGCAAGACGGCCCTAGCTAAATTAGTTTACAATGACAATCGTATGAAAGAGCAATTTGAGTTGCAACTATGGGTGTGTGTGCCAAAGGACTTTGATTTAAAGAAAATTATTGAAGGAATTATCAAAGATGCAATTGGTCAGAGTTTGAGTAACTTTGATATTCAACAGTTGCAATCCTGTTTGCAAGACACCATCAAAGACAAGAAATACTTACTTGTCTTGGATGATGTATGGAGCAATGACCTCCGTAGATGGAAAGAATTGAGAGATTTGCTAAGCGTGGGAGCTAGTGAAAGCAAGATAATTGTGACAACACGTAGTTTAGAAGTTGCTTCTATAATGGGTACTCATCCAACACATAATCTAAAAGGTCTTTCTCATGAAAACTCTATGGCCTTATTCAAAAGATGGGCATTTGACGAGAAGGAAAAGGAGCCTCGTCCTGAACTCCTTGAGATTGGAAATGATATTGTTGAAAAATCACTAGGAGTGCCTCTCCTTTGATAATTTTGGGGAGTCTACTTCATGCAAAGGACGAGGAAACATATTGGGCATATATAAGAGATAGCAAAACATGGGAGTTAGTGGAAGTAGAAAAGGACATTCTACCGGTACTTAAGCTTAGCTATGACGATTTACCATCTCACTTAAAACAATGTTTTCCTATCTTATTACTTTTACCCAGAGGAATAGAAATTATGGACGATCGTTTAGTAAGGCGATGGATGGCTTTTGGACTCATTAGTTCGGCAAGGGAAAAACTAGCAATGGAAGACGCTGGTATTGAGTACGTCAAAGACTTGTGGAGGAGATCTTTGATCCAATATGTTGATGAGACCGAATTAATATTATCATTTGAAGTGCACGATCTAGTCCATTCTCTTGCAATGAGT
Organism: Eucalyptus cloeziana; assembly: GCA_014182715.1. Lineage (NCBI taxonomy): Eukaryota > Viridiplantae > Streptophyta > Magnoliopsida > Myrtales > Myrtaceae > Eucalyptus > Eucalyptus cloeziana. The sequence goes on along the minus strand of CM024644.1, from coordinate 20,538,584 downwards.
GTGGCACAAAATTATTGCTCTATTGTTGATTTAGATACTACGGAGATTTCAGAAAGAGTTCGGTATGTTTCCATCCCTACTGCTTCATTAAGACGAAATT
>CM024644.1:20384177-20538384 GCA_014182715.1 Eucalyptus cloeziana | reverse complement strand
TAGATTGAATCAGCAGAACTGATTTCTCTGAAAATTCCAGCAACCACTCTTGCAAGGGAGACCTTTCTTGGCATCATTACATTCGAGGATGCTCAGTCCCCGATTCATAAATATTGTTACCGAACTAGTATATATCAACAACCAATCTACTAACGCTGTTCGGTGGGCAGACTGATCACCTCCATGCTATATGTCTTTCCAGCTCCAGTCTGTTCCAGAAATAAATTGAGTTTGTTGTTAGAAAAGAGAAAATGATTGGTACAATTTATTTAGCATATCCAGAAAATAAGTTAAGTGTAAAGTATCGTAGATGCAGTTCTAGTTCTGCGACGATTGGAGCTATGATCGTAACATCTAGTTAGAACAAGGACAGGGCATTCCTCTTTATGGAGATGCGATACAAAATGTCAAACTGGAAAACTTCAAAAGAATTCTGAACCGAAAGAGGTTGTTTTAGACTTATGATGGCACTAATCATAGGATTACTTCTACTCCATTCATTTGTAAATCACCTATTAGCATCCTCTCCTCCACATTTACACATGCACGCATCTAATCATGCCACTCTACCTCATAACAAATCTACTTTGTTCAAGTGATGCATCAACGTAAAGAGTTAAGGAATCAATAGACAACAGAAACCTCGCATCATTTGTTGCAGCATGGTGTCTCACCTGTCCGTAGGTAGTGATCGTCCCATTTATTGCATTCACCACATCTGTTACATTTAAAAGCAACACATACAAACTAAAATATTAATAAACCAGGAAGTGAACTACATAGCATGTGCTGTGTTAACATTACATTCTTGCGATGAATACGGCTACTAACAGAAGAAAGCAGTGGATGTGGATGTAATTAATCGATTCATCTCAATCATCAATTAAAGGATGAGAAAGCAGCGGATTCACATGAAAATACTTGATTAATCTCATGTGCATGACAACGTGAGCACCTAATGATGTGATCAATTATTCTCGCTCCATGGAGCGAATGAACTTCACATCTACAAATGAACACGAATTAGCTGACGTCATGATGGACATCACATCTATCAGGTGCTGTGGCAATGCTCGATATACCTCGAACAACAGGACGAGCCAGGAACGAATAGACATCATCTTGCTTCGAGTTGTCGTAGAACAACTTGTCGAAGCTGAACCTCATCTCTCCTTCCTTCTCATCCTAACAACCACCGACGTCGAAACAACCACAGCTCAATCAATCTTACCCACCGCGATCTCAGCCAATATACAAGAGGAGAATTCACCAAACCTCGGTCGAAAGTACGAACTCCACAACTCGATGCAATCAACGAGAATTAACTTAATCAACCTCATCAGACCGGATTTTTCTCAAGTACAACTGCAGACGCAGTAGGAAAAGGAGGTTCGTCAAAGCACCTTGAGTGAAGGCTTCGTCGTCGATCCGCTCGACGCAGACGGCATCGCCACGATCGCGCCTCTCTTTCGAGCTCGAAGGCCTGAACCGCGCGCAAGACGGTGATGTTGGCCATCATCTTCGGGCTTGCGCTGCCGCCGAAGAAGGCCGAAGAGAAGGCCGAATGGAGCTGAGAGATTTGACGGAGTGCCTGCGAAAAATGCAGAGGGAATCTGAAAGATCGAAGAGCGAGCGAGAAGGAAGGTAGAGGAGGAGGAGAAGCTCCTTGCCTTTTATAGGGACGGAAAATGGAGGGAAAAGAGGAAGTACAAGACCACAAGGCAATTTTCTATTTTCTATTATTTTTTAAAGACACAGCGACACTTTCTTTTCTAATCAGATATTGGAAATGGAGAAAATGATTATTTTAGATTCCAAAACAAATTAAAAATAGTGGCAAGTACTATATATTTTCAAGAGATTATATGAAATCTTAAAATTCATGGTAAACATGGTAAATGATAAAGACAAATTATTTAAATCGAATCCAACTCACACAATCTCTAAATATGCCATCGCCGTCCACATGGATAACACAATTATTTATGCTCTGCGCATCATTCGATTCAATGACACCGATATGTGACAATTAATTTTTACTTTGAAACTTGTCTATTCTAATAAAGAAGAGAGAGAGAAAACAAGTTCGGTCCCATTTCAAGTATGGTAATACCAATTAGGATATAAATTGAACATTTTTCTCCAAGAACTCGAATAATAGGTGTTGATCGATCTTGTTAGGTCAAAATCAACTTGCCATTCGATGTTTGATAGAAGCAACTTTCACAAGAGTTTGGGTGTTTCAGATTTGGCAAAGTAAAAATCATAAACTTTTAATATTTGGACTTATTTAGACTCGGGTTGTGAAATCAAATCGAGTTTAATTGAACTTTAACTAGTTTTTAATATATTTTTTTGTTCGGATTTTTGAAAATATTCGATAGTTATACAAAAAAGGCACAAAAAATAATTTTAATAATATCAAACTTCTGAGCTTTTAAAACTCGGTCGTGTCCCTCTTTAAATATTTAAAGATTTGATAGCCAAGCAGAGGTTGCTCTGCTCCAAAATGTGGAACCAAGATCTGCTGTGCCTCTCCTTCTCTAAAACCCTGAACCCCCTGTTATCTCCCCTGCACCTCCCCTGCCCCAACCCCATCACCTCCAAGAAGACCCTGTTTCTCAAGCCGGAGCCCCGGTTGCAGAGACCCCTCTGCCTCTCCTCGCCCCGGCTCTCTCGCCGGAGCGACTCCCCGCCGCGCCGCCGCCGCCGCGATGCCCGGGCGTTCGCCGGAAGGAGCAAGAAGAAGGGCGGGGGCCCGTCGCCGGGCCGCATCGAGGGCGGCGCCGAGGTGCGGCGGGAGGCGAAGTGGAACGCCCGGAGGAAGAGCCGGAAGCTCGCCGAGTCCCTCTTCTACCGCCTCAAGAAGCCCAGCAAGAACCACGCCGACAACTTCTCCGAGGAGGAGCTGGAGATGATTGGGCTGGGGTACGATAGGATGGTCAGGTTCATGGAGAAGGACGACCCGAATCTGCGGCACCCTTACGATTGGTACAAGTACGGCGAGTTCGGGCCGTATTCTTGGAGAGGGGTGGTGGTGGGCGACCCGATTCGGGGCAGGTTCTCGGACGAGCAAGTGACCTTGATTAGCGAGGTCCGAGATCATGAGGGAGTGGGAGAAGATTGAGCAATTCGACATGGCGGCGGATTTTGGGAAGCGGTTGAAGGAAATGGATAAGAGCGTGGGGTTTAGGTACTTTTGGGTGTTCGTTAGACACCCGAAGTGGAGGGGTTAGGGAAGCGCCATGGCAACAATGGACTTTGGTGGCCGAGGTGGTGTTGGAAGCTGGGAAGCAGAGATTGGATAAGTGGAACTTGATGGGTAGGCTCGGGAATAAGGCTCGGAAGTTGATTACCCAGTGTGCGGCATGGATGAGGCCTGACATTATCTATGTTAAGAAACCAGTGTATCAATGTAGGTTTGAGCCTCAGGACGATTTCTTCCGGTTGCTGACGCCTTTCCTCGATCCCAGGACAGAGAAGGACTTTCTTTTCGAGGTGAAAAATGACGATGGGACGGTCAATTGTGTACTTATTTCAATGGCTTGTGCAAGATTCTCAGGGCGAATCCCAAGGCCTTTGTAGATGATGTGATTAAGGCTTACGAGAAGTCGAGTGATGAGAAGAAAAATGAGTGTTTGGAGTTTTTGCTGACAAATCATCCTGCTGAGTTGTTGCATCCGTATACAAAGGAGTGGAAGCTAAGTTGGAGGAGATGGAATTGGGTTGTGATGCTCCTGATGATGAAGATGATTGGAGTGGTAGTAGAAGTGATAATGAGATTGTAGATTGGATAGAGGATGATGATGATGATGCTGATGAGGAGGAGGAGGAGGAGGGTGATCAAGATGATACAGTCATGGAGTTGGAAGATGGTGGAGATGATGAATCGGGTATAGAAGACGACAACACCGATGAAGAAGAGGAGGAGAAGTATTGGCAAGAGGAATTTAATAAAGCAGCAAACAACTCTGAACGAATGGAAATGTTAGCAAGCGGAGTGTTGAAGTAACAACGGAGCACTATAAGAAGCAATTGAAGGAAATGAAAGATGGAGATGAAACCGCAATGAGGGCGCAAAACCAAAAGTCAGTCCAGAAGAATGGAAGACCATTGGAATTGGCCCATGGAGGAAGAGAATTAGGAAGAGCAAGATTCCTCCAGAACTATTTCTGCGAGCAGCAGTTAGGCCGTTTACTTATAGGAATCTCGTGAAGAGGTTGTTCTGACTAGGCATGCCATTTTAGATGGTGACATTGGAACAGAAAAGCCTGAATAGGTTGTTTGCCATTGGGATAATAGCTTTTATGCATCTGCCGCCAGATAAGGAATACCTTATTTGTTAGATATAAGGCACTAAGAGATATTTTGAGGAATATTTCATGTTGATTTAAAATTAGGATCTGCTCAGTAGCATGTAGTGTAATGTTGTTTTGACTCATATTTACATTTTCATTCTGTTAAGTTTTATTCTGAAACTGATTATAGGTAAAGTTAGCTCTGGGAATAATCTCGATTTTCTTGAACTCAAAATATATTGTTTGGGAGATTGCCTTCTTTTATAAATATACATAGAAGAATTCGACATCCTTTCAAAGTACATGATGTGATGTCCATTATTAGCTAAAAGTTTGGAAAATCAGGTGAACTCTACCGTCAGTCTTCAAAGTTATGTATGTTCCTTTGGTTTCATATGTTTAAAAACTTCAAGGAAATCATTTGCCTGATCTTTTGTGTGCATCATTTGAGATTGCAAAATGAAGGTCTAACATAACTGTATCCGAAATATACTTTACGTCCCATGATCTGAAGAATGGATGTTAGCCAAGCTGCATCTGGTGATAACTCTTTTAAGAGTTCTCGGCCTTTACTCTGTTAAATTATTCTTGCTTGCTTTTCACTCTGTTTATATCTTTTAGTTTCTTCAACACACATTAAGCGTTGTGGGAAGTAATGGAAGAGCAGTGCAAGACGTGGTTATCCTCATGAATGTATTTTTGTCATCGAGCTGTGCCCGTTTTAAACTTAGGTCCATCACCTCATTTGTTTGGCATTTCTCTCAGTGTGCTTCTGTAGAGGTTCTATAATCATTGTTAATCTCTTGCTATCTTAAACAGGGGGATAGAACAACAAACTGTTTCTGAAATGTGATATTTTGCGAGTCGAAGAGTGAGTTTGTTATCTTGAGATTCTGCTATCTCAACTTCTTAACGGAAGGTGCAGCAAAAGTTTTGCTGTGTATTAATGCTGGGAAGAAAATACAGAAAGTGCTATACGCGTTTGTGTTCTGTTTCATAGGTGATTGAGTGCTGTTCTGAGACCTTTGATGTTGCACAATGGAAAGTCATATGGAGTTCTATTACTTCATTTTGACAATCTTGTGTCCTCGGGGCTTGTAAGAATAGATCCCACTATTTTAAGGACATTGGGGATTAAGAACTATGGGAAATATGTTCAGGGTTTGCAACTCTTTTGAGCATTTAGAGACTTAAATGTGTCGGCTTATATGTTTGTTATGTATGAATGCTGAAAAGATCTCGTTCTGGTTCCATCGATTAGGATGCAGACTACTTATTCCTGAAATGAAACTTTGGTTCTTTTGTTGTGCCTAAGGAGTATTCATCATTCATTCCAAGGAACATTCCCGTCCATCTGATAGAGGGAATTCAATATTGTTTTTTTCCAACCTTTGCACTATTCATCACCTGCAGATCTTGCACTTGACCATGTTTGCTCCTCCAGGATTCAGGCGGACCACTTTCAAGTTCTTTTTCTGTCAAAAGACACATCTCCTAAGACTTGCAAACTCCTGTTCGGATGTGTCGGCTCTCAAGTGGAATCGCTGTGCCTCCCTTTCACCTTACAGTGATTTCGACACTCTCCCAGGATTCCTTGTCAGGAAATCCAGGATGACATACTAGGAAGGACGGGGATTCTCTTGTTCTTGGGATAAACGGGCCATTTGCTTCTCCGTGTTGATGATTGGTAGGATCCTCCCAATGCACAATGTAGTAATATTGTCGAAGGACGGAATTGTGCGATTGCTGGTCGTCGGCAAAGCTTATGGTATCACGCTCCATAGGAAGTATAAAAGGATCCGTTCCAGTATCCACGTACGTAAATCTAAAATTTGCTTACAGCAAAAGATGCTGGCAATTATCGGTGGTTCAATTGGGCTGATAAAAAGCGTTCCTGCAACCAGATCTTGTGTTCATATACTCTGGACCTATAACTGACTTGGAAAAAATGTCATTCCTCGGTCAAGCAAGGTTGTGGTAAGTAAATAAGGGAATATAATGGCAACTTGAGTTCTGTTTCAAATTGATAGTGAAAGCAATGACTTACCAGTATGAAATCCAGTCTTGAGATTGTATCTTGATTATCATATTGTTTTAGTTTGATTTCATTTGCCTGATGGGTGACCATTGACAAGCAATGGCCTCTCGTGACAGCTTGACAGGTGTTGGCTGGTTACAATAAGTGGTGATATATCATGACAAGTGTAACATATCTTAACATGCGGCGGTCAAACCGTCCTTAAGGCTCGATGGGCCTTTGGTCTTTAGATGGTAGTTGCACCGTTATTTCCTCACATAGGATGACTTTAAAGCGGGGTTTCGTCGAGTACCCATGGAGTTGGAGCTACCCGTCGGGATTCACAAGACTATGTGGCATCTGCTTAACGGTTTAGCCAATTCTGTCGTTATCATATTTTAAGACTGATAATCAAAATTTAATAGAATTTACAACAGAGAAGCAAATGGTCCATGGTTTCGTTCTATTCTATAGAAACGATGTTTCTATAATACTTTTCATGATTTGGTTCCGTTGAATTCTCGATTAAGTTTGCTTGTTCTATTTATAGAGACATCAAGAGATATCATATGGGATTGGAGATCCTCATCAGCCCGTGTAAAACTTGCTTGAGCCTCACTAATAAGCATGCACACATATGTTAGGACATGAACACAAAACAAAGGATAAAATAGTCCAAAAATTCATAATCTATTGCACTTTTATTAAAATTAGTTCTAAACTTTTCAATTTTGCCAATAGTCCTAAACATTTTGATAATTTGCTAATTGAATCCATTCGGCTAATTTTTGTCGAGAATTTGCTGGCGTGGACGCCGATCATTCTAGATGACATGTCAAATATTGACGTGATCATTTTTTAAACAATATTTAAATAAAATTTTGAAATTTTATGGTTTTTTTTTTTTTTTTGTGTTTTCTTTTTCTTTACTTTTTTTTTTTTTTTTTTTGTGTGTTTTTGAGTAAGGGCTAGCAACCCAACGAGGACTTCCTTTTTGTGGAATCGAATATTAATAGCTACTTTAGGAGGAATGTTTTTATCCTCGCTAGCTTTGGGGGAGGGTGTCATGGCTTGGCCAACAAGGGTCGCCAAGCCCTTGTCTAGCCAAATTCGGTGAGGGAGTCGCGACCATTGTCAAATCTAGGTGGGGGCTTGCGTGCCCTCACACAAAGCCGGTGAGGGTCCATTAGCCCTTACTAGTGACTGGCGTGAGTTGTCTGCCCCAACTTAAAAGCAAAAAAGGAAAGCAAAGAAAAGGGGAAAAAAACAAAGAAATTTTTTTTTAAAATTATTAAAATATTAGCAAAACCGTCAATGTCAGTAATTTCCAGCTAAAATTGGTGGATGGACTCACTGATAAATTATTAAAATGTTTATGAGCGAATTGATAAAAAGTAAAAAATTTAGGAATTAATTGACAAAAATGCGATAATTTTATGATGTTTTGGATAATTTTCCGGAAATAAAGTGGAGAAGCCGAAACATCATTTTGAAAAAATAAAAAGAACAAGAAAAAAAACAAGAGGCGCACAAGAAATTGCTCCATATTTACCCACTCCAAGCCCAGACGGCACCCTTACGGGACACTACATTCACCTTCTTGTGTTTATTAAAAACTTTCAATAGAGAACAACTGTTACATTGGCAAAGAGGCAGAGAGACCATAAAACAATGAGCGAATCACTATGCAGCAGCGGAGGCATCTTCAAACCCTACACGGCCGCGTCCACGGCAACGGGACGCAGACTCTGGTCCGTCACACGGCTTCACTGCCGACCGGACCGTTTGGCACGACGTTGTGCCGTTCTTTGCGTGCTTCTTCCAAGTGGTGGTCTACGACTTGGCCTTCGTCCAGCAGTCCGGGCATGTACGGCACAGCCGCAAGCATGTACTCGGACCTGGGGGGTTACGCTGAAGACTGGGTGCGCATTCTGGACGAGCTGAAGCTGAAGAGGAGCATTCGCGTCGGTCACTCGATGTCAGCCGTGATCGGGTGCTTGACAGCAATACGCAGGCCCGACCTCTTTAAACATCTTATGCTGCTCAGTGGATCTCCCAGGTAGTCTCTCTCTCTCTCTCTCTCTCATTTTCCTTTCTTCTCTGTTGACCAAGCTTTTTCCATGCATTTTTGCTGAGTTGTACTTCATATAATGCACATACTGCAGCCAGATATATTTTCTGTAGATTCACATGCACACGTAAACAAACACCATATTCCCAATATCTTTTTAGAATTTAAAGAATTATCATTTTGCCTCATAGGCTAAGTTAGGGGGGAAAAAACGATTCTGTTAAGTGCACGACATCGGTCATGTTGAGTTCAATTTGTTTTAGGATGGCGCTAGTTCTACTGCTTACATAACTAAATCCATCCCATTTTACACTAGAAAGACAAATTATCTCAATAAATTTAATTGCAATTTAAAGTGATGGCTTCAAAAAGTTTTATCTTCCTTCTTTTCTACTTCTTCTATTTCTATATAGGATCTAGTTTCCAAAACTAAGGATTTCACATGTTTTGCTTTTATTTATGATGTATCTTAACCCATATTAAAGTCACAATATTTTCTTTTCTATTTTTAGATTTTACTTCCGTCAAAATAAGTTTGTTGAAAAGGGGATATTCCCAAAAACTTAATTCGTTGTCAAGGAGATTTATAGATTAATTTTAAGTAAAATCTAGAAAATTTTTAACATAGGCAATTTTTTTTTTAGCAAAATATATGTTTATAAACTTCTACTTTTTGTTGAGCATATTACAATCAAACCGTTTCTTATGCACAACAAAAGCAAAAGTTTATAAACAAGTGACAGCGTTAAAATTGTTAGAATATTTCTGGATTTTACTTCACAACCAATTCACAAATTTGCTCAACAATGAAGAAAATAATTAGGTTTCTCGGAAATTTCTCTTATTGACAAAACTAATTTCCATGAAGTAGAATCGTAAAAAAAAAAAAAAGCATAGTGCCTTTGGTATGCATGAAATGGCCACAACAAACAAAAATGAAAAAAAAATTAAAATTCTTAATCATGGTAACCAGATCCTACGTAGAAATATAAAAGCTAAAAAAGAAGGAAAGTAAATAAATTTGAGGTCAACAGTTTTAATTGCAATTAAATAGTCAAAGGCAAATTTATCTTTTTGGCAAAGATTGGATGGAATTAGCCGTGCCCATATTTATAACTGCATGTGTCTCTTGGCAACTAGTTTGAGTGTCGCATAAAAACGGATATGACTCTTGATCGTTTAACATCATAATATTAACATATGTCTGTGAACTCCAGGTACCTCAATGCCAAAGGATATACCGGAGGCTTCGATGAACCGGCGATCGACTCGATACTCCGATGAATGCGTGCAAACTACTCGGGGTGGGTCCATAATTTCACTCCAACAGCAATAGCAGAATAACATGAGTGCGCTGACGGAGTTTGAGCACAGCTTGGGACGAACAGAGTCTGAAATTGCGGTAAGCGTAGCTGAAATCCTGAGTGATCTGAGATGGGCTCTGCTGGAAGTGCTGGTTCCGCGCTCCGTCGTTCAATCCCGAAAGGACGTCGTCGTCCGGCATCGGTCTTTCATCGCATAAATTGGGAACGGGGCCACTTTCCAATGCTCATTAGCATTGCTTATCCTTTGCTTCTGGATGCTCTGAAGGGAACCATTTAACTTCACTCGACGTCCGGTTTGCATTAAAGAGAAGTAATCAAAACCTTCGCCGGAGCCCGTCCACCTGAATAATTAGTTGGGAACATGAATGTTACCCAATTTGCGTGAAAATTACAGATAGTTTTCTTTATTCAGATGGTTATGGCCAAAGGCTCTGAGACATTAAGTTGTATATTGTCATGCCTAATTGATTATATCGAATTTATAATGCTATAATATGGGAGATCATCGTGCAAGAGTTTCGATTTTGAGATTTTTATTTTTATTTTTTTGTTCGTCTCTATTGTTATTTTATAAATAATAGCTTTTGCTGACAGAAGAAAGATGGAAGCTGATTATTTGATTCAGCTTGTTGACTATCTAAAAGCAGAACTTTACAAAATTATGTACTTTATATTAAAAAATATTTGATGCTAAAATTGCGGGACTAAACTCTTGCTTTCTTTATTTGTAGACGAAAGCTTTTTAATATTTCTAAAATTGGTTCTTTATTGAATACACAATACTAATTTTTTGGCTATAAATAAATAAATAAAAAGTACAGAAGTAAATAAAAGCTCCACTTAACATGAGAGAATTATACGCAAAAAAAGAAAAGAAAAAGAAATTTATTGTTCCTAGACTTAGCTTTTTTTTTTTTTGGTCGGTCCTATGCTAATCCTACGCTAACACTCACTCTCGAGACTTTAACGGGTTAAACCCTCTAATTTTGGCTTGGAAATTTCGGTCACTACTCGCTTGCTTGGCAAAATTTTGCTAAGTATCGGCTTCAATCCGCATGATTAATTCGGGTTCCTTCACCACAGCCAATCCAATGCAAATGCAATTAATGATGAATACTCCTAAAAACCTTATGCTATGCAATCTAATTATGACAATTTTTGTTTAGGGGCTAAAGAATAGTTCCTAATGTTCGATGTAATCAAGTTCCTAAATGATTAATCAAAATTTATATGTCAACATAATATAACTAAAGAAGATATTTAAGAAAATCATAGACACAAATTAAGTATAAAGGGAAAATGCCACAATATAAAAATGTGTTGTAAAATCACAATAAAAAACGATATTGTACAGGCAAATATAATTTACTTTTGAAGTGATTCTAAATTTATATTCCCAGTCATATCTCATGTAACACGCCAATTAGAACTTACATGCCAAAACATTACACGATTACGCAGGAAAATATGCAACATAATCTCTCGTATTTACTCTCTTATTATTCCTAATAAGAAAAAAAAAAATGCAAGTGCAATTGCCAGGATTTAACCCATATTTCAATAAATAGGTTTATCTAATTAATTTTTAAGATAAAGATAGTATCAATGCAAAAATCACACCACGAGAGAAAGAGAAAGAGCTTAAAATAATAACGAACAAAGGTGTGGGAGTTTGATTCATCACGCGAACATTAGTTGAGAAACCAAATTCGAATGAGGGGTACAAATCTCCACCTTCTCAGGGGGATGGGGTGGGGACGCGTAAGTTTAGAGTGGGTTTCGACTCCACGCCCGCAAGAGCGGGGCAAAAATCGAAGAGAGTGTAAAATAGGAATAGAGTAGGACTGACAAAAAAAAAAAAAAAAAAAAAGTAAGAAATAAACCAAAGTACAAGAAACTTCACGTGATTAATCAATCCAAAGGTCTTTGAAATCTAAATTTCATGCTGTAGCCTTGGTAAGAAACCAAATTAGCAAATACAAAATTTCTTCTTGAATAGGATCAAATCATGATAAGGAAAAAAATGCAAGTGCAATTGCTAGGATTTAACCCATATTTCAATAAATAGGTTTGCATAATTACTTTTGAAAATAAATATAGTATCAATGCATAAGGTGAGACGACATTGACAAGACTACAAAAGATCACACCTTAAAGAAAGAGAAAGTGCTTAAAAGAATAACAAACGAAAGAGTGGGAGTTTGATTCCTCACATGAACATTAGTGAGGAACTAAGATCGAATGACTATAAAGTGTCAATTGATGTAAGAGAAAAACCAAAGTATGAGAAACTTGCTGTGGCGTGCATGACAACCATTCTGTTAGAAATAGTTTAAGACGGAAATAGATTTTTCATTTCTATTTCAGAAGAGTTTAAAAGCGAAAATAACTAGTTTGATAACGTCTAAAAAATTTCTAATTTAAAAATAGAAATTCGTTTGATAACGACAAAATTTCATCCTTTCGGACGGCGGTGGTGGCGACCGGCGACCTTTAATATAAAAAATAAAAATAAAAATGATTTATTAAAAAAAAAGAAAAAAAGAAAAAAATCATAAAAAAATAAAATAAAAATATCCTTAAAAATAAATTTATTTTATTTATTCTATTTTATTTTATTTTACGAATAAATTTATTTTAAAATGAATAAAAATAAAAAAAAATAAAAATAAATTTATTTGGCAAAACACTCAAGATTAATAAAAATAATTTATTTTTATTTATCATAAATAAATTATTTTTAATAAATTAAAAATAAAATGATAAATAAAAATAATTTATTTATTTTTATTTTAAATGAATAAAATGAATATATTTATTTTTATTTATTTTTATTTTTAGTATAATGATATTTAATTAAATTTATTTTTAATAAATAAATTTATTTCGATTAAATTTATTTAATTTATTTATTTATTAAAATTAAAAATAAATTTTATAATAAAAATAAAAAATAAAAAATAAAAATGAATAAATGATATTTTTATAAAAAGTTTATTTTAAAAATGATATTTATTTTAAAAATAAAAATTTATTCATTTTATTTTTAAAAATATTTTATTTTTAAGGATTTTTTTAAAATTTATTCGTAAAATAAATATTTATAAAAATATTTTATTTGGCAACAGAACCGAGTAGCGACGGCGAGGGCGACGAGTGGTCGGCGACAACAAATGAAGGGCCAGGTTGACGAACGATAAGAAAAATTTTTATTTCCATTTATGTTCTTTTCTACTTCTTGATTTATTCCATTGGCCATTTGGAATAGAAATCTATTCCAGAAAATAGAAAAATGGAATAAGTTTATTAAACGAATTTACATTCCAGAAATAGGTGCGGAATAGAAAAATTATTTTTAGAACAGAAATTTTAGTTTGTTATGCACCCCCTAAATTTCATGCCATAACCTTGGTAAGAAACTGCAAATGCTAGGATCTAACCCATATTTCAATCAATAGGTTTATATCATTACTTTTGAAAATAAATATAGTATCATGAATGCAGTGAGAGGATATGGACAATACTGCAAAAAATCACACCATAGAGAAAGAGAAAGAGCTTAAAAGAATAACGAACAAAAGAGTGGGAGGTTGATTCCTCATGGAACATCAACAAGGAACCAAATTTATGAGTACAAAGTGTCAATTGATGTAATAGAAAAATCAAAGTACGAGAAATTTGACGTGGTTAATTAATATAGGGATCCTTGAAATCTAAATTTCATGCTATAGCCTTGGTAAGAAACCGGATTAGCAAATAGTTTCTTCCTGAACAAGATCAAATCGTAAGTTTTGTTTTGTTTTTTCATACTTAGGCTTTGAAGTGAGCATAAGCTCATTTTTATTGTAGTCATGAATTTGTTCATGCTGTATTCAGGCTGCAATCAATCTACAGAAAGTGTTATGCCATTCGGTTCAATCTCATAGTGATTTTTGAGCTCTGAGACATGGTTGGATTCTTGGTGAAGTTTTGTAAAGGAAAGAGCTGCTCAATTGTCCATTCAGAATGTACTAAGACTAGGTAGAAAACACAATAGTCTGGGCTCGATTTGGATACGGTTTGTTGAACATGGTAATAACAAGATAGAGTTGAAAACACAAACTATGGTATACGGGGATTTATAGGATTTGGAAACCTGAAATCTCAACAACATTAAATTAATATCAACTTAATCGATTCCGACCATCATGATGTATATGATCAAGTGCCTATGCTAAGGGACTGTTGCTCAAATATAGAGTATGAGTAGGTTTTTTAATCTTTAAATTAAATTAAACTTTTTTTTTTTAAATTAAATTATCCTTGAATCATGCAAAGATTACATGCCAGTATCAAATAAAGTTAAATAAAAATTCTCCCAACATTTATGTATCTTTTATCTCCCTCATGAATGAGCAAATGTAGGACTAAACATCAAAAGGGTATTTCTTGGTTATGTAGAAAAGAAGCAGCCGTATAAGACCGCAATTTAAATTTACATGTCATTATCATTAATCATCGTGACTTGGTTTCACTTATAACTACGGACAATAGCTTAGCTATGGAATCAATAATTGTAACTTGAACATATTAACGTTCAATAATTAAGTCATTGTAACTGACAAGTTAATAATCATCCCTCAAATATTGTAATTTACCTCAAAGTCACATAAGGTTATTTATTTTTTTGGTCAAAAAGCCTTGTAAGGCTGAACTTCCTAACATTTTATAACTTTCATGAAATATCATTGATAATCTGAATATATGGTAAATTCTCTTTTCCATTATAAAATCATTTCCGTATATGGTAATTTTCCTTGATCGATAGTAAGATTAACAATTTCATACTCACATTTTTTCAACATTTATTAAATACTGCTCCAGGTACATCTCTGTCCCGGGCTTCCTCCACGAACTGAAGACGCGCGCAAAGGTGGGGCGTTGGCCGCTAGCACCGATCCAGCGAGACCCTACCTCGCTAAGCCATGGATCAGCACCGCCGGGTGGCCGCGAACAGCTCCGGCGGCCGCGCGGACCGGCGAGTCTTCCGGTTTCGAACAATTCGATGCTGATCTTGGGCGACCCTCTCGCCGGTGGCTGCCGATTAGGAGGTAATTCTGACGATTGTTTCCTTCTTCCTTTTCGTGTCGGGATCCCACCTCGAGAAGCTTGTGTACTCTGCTGTCATTGCGAGGTTAATAATCCCAGTCGGGTCCAGCCGGCACGCTCGGAAGATGCAGGCGTTGCCCGCCTTCCGTATTAGCCAAAGAATGCCCACGATTTCCTCATTTGACGGCAGGCTTGTGTTTGATTCGGAGCATTGTGTGATCCATTTGTCCAAACGAGTGATGGGTTGGCTTAAAGATTGCAGCTTTCGCCGCGGGATCGCCCAAATTGCAGCTGTTCCAGAGACAAGTAAGAAAGACGTGCTCGATTGTTTTCGGCGCTCGGTTACGCAGAGGACATATGGGGTCGGGTAAGATCTTTCTCTTGTAAAGGTTTTCTCTGGTGGGTAGGGCATTTCTGAAAGGCGCTCCATAGAAAGATTCGGACTTTAGGAAAAGTGTTTAATTTTCAAAAGGATCTCGGAGTTTGGAATGAGTTGGTGGCTGATGCTGTTTGCTGTTGTTGGTTAGCTGAATATAGCTCGTTGTAGGCACTCTTAACTGTATAATTTTCAGCTCTATTCCCTGTCTAGTCCAGCCGATCCTCCTCTGGATTTCTGTTTAGAGGGATAGCGAGAATTTCGTTAGCTATGTTCTCATCAAAGAGAGTTCACAACCTATTCTCCTTCCAGGTTCTGTTGTCCTGATTAATCAAGTCCTCCACTTTCTGAGGCTCATCAAAGTTTGCTGGCCCAGCAATTACACCCATTTCCAGGCACCTCCTCTCAGATCTTAATCGATTTTCTGTCTCCGACTGCCCATGTTATACCACCACCAATGGAATTACTGCCAACAAGTATACTTTGCCAACCCCAAGAAGGAGACGATCCCTTTTTTGCATTCCAAAAATCTCTTTCAGGGAAGTATATTCCTCTGAATAATTGACTCCACAGGGCCGACGGTGTTTGTGAGTCTCCAAGCTTGCTCACCCAACATTGCTTTGTTGAATGAGATAAGATCACGAAAGCCAATCCCCCCACTATCTTTTTTGGTTTTGAGAGTTTCCCATTTCTTCCAATGCAGCCCAGATTTCGCCACATTTTGCTTCCACCGAAAGGAAGCAATTCTTTGTTCAATTGCTCTACATACAAAGATTGGCATTTTTAAAATGGACATGGCACGGTCTTGATCAATGTTTCCTTTCTTGCTTTGGATAAAGAAGCTCTATTATTGTGGTGGGAGAAGAATCATGTCTAGATACATAGTTTGTTGTGGAAAAATGAGAATGAAATGATAGATGTTAGTGGCCTTCTTTGTTGCTAGACTGTTCTGCTATTGTGCGGCTAATTTCATATGAAGCTCCCTATCTCAATTTGCTTTTTTCCTTTTGAGAATATATGCTGATGCCCAACTGAATGCATATTTCTGAGGATTCAATCAATGATGTGGACCAGATTATTCTGTTAGGACTGCAATTACTTAGAAGACAGTGCTTGCTCCTCTTATCCTTTATGTTAGGGTCCACGACTTGTCCTATGACAACAAGCAATTCTATGCAAGAGCTTGAAGAAAAGTCAGCTTGCTTTCTGTTGTGTGGTTCTAGTCCACATAAAAACATTAAAAAATCTTGTGAGATTTTGTTTTCAAGGACTTCTGGGCTAAGTGTAAGTATTTTTCAGACATGCAATAGAAGAGTAAAAATTTGCCTATCCTATGCCTGGTCGAGTTAGTTCCGGTGTTTATTTTATCTCTATTCAAAATCGAAAGAGCAGGCACAGTGCTGGGTGAAATACATGGCTCATATAAGTTTCTGTACGCATGTACCATTGGAGATTCAAATATTCAAAAAAATTTGAGAAGAGCTGTTTTCACCAGTTTGCTGAACAGGTTGTCAGGATGTAAAGTGATGAGACACAAATGGTTAAGGTATATCTGTTTTGAAAGCACATTTGAGTGGCCATCTTGGGATATGTGGATGAGAAGCCAAGCTGCTGTAAATCCTAGGACCATTTGATCTATAGATACCTGAAGTAAGCACCTGTGCTCTTGATCTAAACCTTGAGATCCCACAATATTGTCCTACAGTTAGTCTAAGTGTGTAGTGCATATTGCATGCATGTTTGTTTTGCAGCAGCCAAACAGCAGAGAAGTGCAGGAAACAAGTAGGAGATAAGCTTTGCCAGCTTAGCTTCTATCTCTAAGGTCCCTGAGAGCCGGAGTAGAAGCGTCTTCTGAATCTTCATTGTTTATAAATATTATGGTGGAAGTCTTGTGATAGCTGGTAAGTTTTGAAATGTAGGACTCTTCTTGCATTTCACTGAAGGATTTTAAGTCCTGCATCAGAAATTATTGTGACCTATATTCTTCCGTTTTAAGCTAAACTCAGAGGATGTCACTACAATGTATCTGAAACATCAATTCCAGATTTGAGTTTTATGACATTAGAGGTACTTCTGGAATATCTCTACATAATTCTTGGACCTAAAACCATCCTTAGTGAGGATATTTTATTTCTGGAAAAATATGCTGGCTGGCCCTAAAAGTGAGGGGACATGATTGTTTGAGTCCAAACTTATGCCACTTTGGGAGACACTGGACATGACAATTCTTCTTCATGTATCCTTGGAATAATGAACAAGATTATGCCATTTTCTTTTTCATGAATTACCTGGTAAATGTAGGTCAACATGTAATTAGCATACAAGTCTTTCAAAAGGGAAAAGCGAGGAGGGAAGGACTTAGCCTCCACATAAATCTATTTCGCATTTGAATTTTTCAAAAATGATCGTCACTCAAGATGCTGTTGTCTATCTTGGAAGGTGGACATCTACTTTGTACTACACAAGACGAGTGCGTTGTATTCTCATGTTGCATATCAGAGCTTGTATGATTCTGTGTTTGACTCTACATGATCACCCATACAGTCATCAATCTTATCCTCAATTGGCTTTGCTGATGTCAAAATCAAGGGAGGGATGTTTACTTGCTTTATAAATAGGCTGAGCTCTTAAGATTTGCTTAGTCCTTGGTTTACATGAATATGATGTTGTGTATTTACCATAAGGCATAAGAAAGTCCACCATGAGGTTCACATCTCAGGATTTACTATTGAACATGGATGATGATGCATCATTGCATGGTTCAACCCAGTTTTTATTTCAGATTATTTGCTCCCTTTTAAAATTTGTAGGGTGCATCCATGGTAGATGGCTCTGTGGGTATCTTCAGTTTCTTATCACACAAATGGTCGTTCTGTCTCCTCTCTTTTTCTGCAGGGGATGCCTGTTTGCTTTGTATACTAAAAAAATGTGAAATTATGAGGTTTTGCCCTATGTTGATATGAGAGTGATAACTTTTTGCAGTCGGAGGTGAACTTCCTGGGCAGCTTGTCTCATCCAAACATTGTCAGGCTAATGGGATACTGTTTGGAGTATAAAGAACTACTTCTTGTCCATGACTTCTTGCGAAAGGGTACCCTAAATAACCATCTCTATGGAAGTAAGGTTCTTTCTTGGGCGATATATACATGCTTGCCTCAAATTTACGGCAAATATGACCTTTTTTCTTGTTTTAATGTACCACACAAATCATGTGTATCTCCTACTGCAGGGGGGCTCGACCATTAGACCACTTCCATTGGTCACACGGATTAAAGGTGCACTATGAGCAGCCAATAATCTACAGAGATTTCAAACCCTCAAACTTATCGCTGGACTTGGTAAGTTCCACATTTGTTAATTAGATTAAATTAAGCAATACCAAATTGTTGTTACCTTTAAAATTTGGTTCCAAAATCTTCTCAGGTGCTGAAATAAGTCCCGTAAGATTGTGACATCCCTCTTTTTGCAATTCCCTCCTGCATTCTGGAAGCAGTGAGAATTTGAAACCTTATGCGGTCAGGCTTTCATTCCAGGGACACGGGAGTTATTATTCCAAAGCATCTTCAAAACCCAGTTCGCCACCCGAGTGAGTTTTTCTTACTTTTTGGTCTGGGGGCTTTGCTGTTATGGTCATCTAACAATGCACATTCCCAACCTACTCTTTTCATAGTTAGTTTATAATACCAGTCATTAGCTCGAGCTAAGCTTATTAAACTGTGCATTGTCCAAGTTATTACTGGTGACCTTATCCACTTTGACCTTTTGTTTGGCATGTGTTTCGACAGTGCTATAAGGCCAAAATATCAGATTTTGCTTTGGCAAGAAAGAGTCCAGACGAAGACAAATCACATGCGACAGACACAGGTTATTGGAATTTATGGCTACGCAGCACCCGCTTATATAACCATTGGTAATATGATAAAATATCAGATGCCGGCACTCAAGTCACCAACCAAACCTGCCAACGGTTCCTGCGGGTGACGCACGGTATAGACCGGATAGAAATGTTACCTATCTTACGATGATGTTTATGTATTTAGGGGTTGGAAATACTCAACTCTTGACAAAAAAAGAAAAATTACTACAGCAAAAGACATCATGCGGGACCACAAATCTTTGAATGTCGCCGGTCGAGATCTGATTTTAAATGACCCCTAGAGCTTGCCGGTCCTTCTCCTGAAAAAAAGATTCCTGTCTAATCAACACGATTGACGGCAAAGTCTCGGAGAGCTGTCCAAACATAGATATGTCCTCTATTGTCGTGTGGGCTCAATTATTCAGATATATACCTAACTATTAAATGCTCGCTGACAACTATAACTTTCATGAAGGCGACCGTTATTGCCAGTACTTAGGTCGGTGGGGAAGGCGGGATTGTAGTGGGGTGCTTGGCTTGCGCAAAATTTAATTTTTTGCAGAAGCTGCGCTGCCCATTCTTTGACCTACTTGGCCTTATGCTCACAAACACTCATCAATGCACGAGCACGTGGGCTGGATTAAGGTTGGTATACCTTGGGACACGACCAATATTGCTCTTTTTGAATTCAAACCGAAACCTTTCCCCTTCTTGAGGTTTACTCCTATCGGGAAGCGCTTGGAGCATTCCTATCCCCACTTGAGGTGGGGTTATCGAGGCAATCAATCTGTCTTTTGTCGCTTCCAGAAAATGCCGATGTAAAGCGTGACGCAGCCAAAGTACATGAGTGCCCGTACTCTTTGCTTTTAACTCATCTACCGATTCTTATCAAGAATGATTGTTCACGAAACGGATCCACTTTCAATCTACCTCTCCCTGTGTAGTTGAATTGTAGGTGAAGTGCAAGTGAATTCTCACGACAATAATCTCGAACCCCGTTTTGGCACTTGTTTTTGCTCTGCAGCACTCGACTTCTCTCTTGAAGAAATGAAAAGGCATATGCTAAACGTCGCAACCAAAACATAACTCAATACGTGCATCAATTTAGTTTCGCCGGCCATGTGTCTCCATGTTATCTATAGTATCGGTCGACACTGGGCTGTTCTCTCACAGTAGAAAAAATAGGGGTAAACTTCCAGAAAAATGAAGTATAACATGCACTTGTGGTACGGGAGAAGTGCCAAAAAAGTCCTAAACCTTTTTACGTTGTGCCAATTCAGTCTTTTTCGGCCAATTTTGGCCGGATTTTGCTGACCGGATGCCGGCCGGCGCGTGGCTTGATCGGCGCGTGGATAACTTTTAATTATATTGTAATATATATTTTTATTTTTTATTTTTTTGTTTTTTTTTTTTTTTTTTCTTCCTCCAGCCGGTCGGCTGGAGCTCGGCAACCGGCCGGAGGCAACGGCCGGCGAGGTCGACCTCGCTGGCCACCTCGCCGGATCTGGCGAGGGTCCTTGCCTCGCCCATGGCCGGCGAGGGCGAGCCTTGCCCACCGGCGCGAGGCCGCCTTGAGGCACGGGTGGCGAGGGCGAGAGTGAGGAGGCGGCCTCGCTGCGTCGCGTCATCCCACTTTCGCGCGCCGTCCACGCGTCTTCGCCTCTCACGCTTATCACTTGTGCCCTACTCGCCGTTCGCCGGAGCTAATCCAACCGCTTGCCATCACCGTTGGTGGCGGGGCTCGCCCTCGCCGGCCATGGGCGAGCTCAGCCCTCACCGGATTCGGCGAGGTGAGCCTCGCCGCCCGGCCTCGAGGCGGCCTCGCATCGGGCGAGCAAGGCTCGCCCTCGTCGGATCTCGGCGAGGTCGAGCCTTGCCCATGGCCGGCGAGGCCTCCCTCGCCACCAGCGGCAAGGTGGCCGGCAAGGTCGACCTCGACCTCGCCGGCCGTCTCCTCCCCAGGCCGGTCGCCGAGCTCACGGTGACCGGTGGAGGAAGAAAAAAGAAAAAAGAAAAACAGAAAAACAGAAAAATAATAAATAATAAAAAAAATAAAATATTATTAAAAATTGTCTATGTCGGCGCCGATTAGGCCACGTCAGCCCGGTGTCCAATCGGCAAAATCCGGTCAAAATTGGCCGAAAATGACTGAATTAACAACATAAAAAGGTTTAAGTATCGGCACAAAAACAAAAGGTTTAGGACTTTTTGGTACTTCTCCCCGAGGAATTATATGACGAGTTCTTTTTAGACACTTATTAAGCCGCGAGACATTTTTCGAAACCCTACTAAAAAAAATCACCCCCCTTGTCATCGATAGATTGACTATATGTGGACCTTCCTAAACATTTCCCGTTTTTCACAATCACAATAAATGAATTGACATTAGAATGAGCCACCAGCTTCAGCTACTGTCTTCTCACAGCTTATTTACGATGACCATTGGCCTACGCTTGTAAGGAACACCAAACTCAGAAATTGATCATACTTCCGGGCATTGAACGTAATGACCATTACAAGACACTTGCCAAAAATTTATAAATATATCTCCACATAAACATGTACATACACGTATAAGCTAAGTAGGGCGTATGTTGGATCGCTTGAATTCAATTCCCCTTCAGTGACTTCATGGTCCATTCTTTGACTTCCTTAATTTCCGCTCGCAATCACTAAGAAATGCTGTCTGCTCGCTTGCACGAACATTGGTCCTGCAAAATGTGGCGAAATGCTCACAGTTGTTGTTGATGAGGCTATAGTTGCCGAAGCCATTGTTAGCATGAAGCTTGCAAGCTGTATCAACAACTCGATCAGGCAATCTGGTATAGAGTAACATGGTGCTCGCTTCTTGCCTTGTAAGCTTATACCCCAGGAGTGGCCGCCTGTGTTCATAAAAGTGAAGGGATCGGTGTTTTATGCCGTCCCACTGGAAGCAATCAAGGCAAGTTTTGACGACCCCACGCTTGATGTTCTTCTGGTGTTCACAATTTGGGCAAGGAGGCAAAATTTCTTGCTTGGACAGTGATGGAAATGTGGTTGTTTTGCTCTCCGTTTGGGTGAAGTGGATCACGTAACCATCACCGACTTAAATTCCTGTAATGCATACGCACGGAGAATGCGGTAAAGAATCAAATTTCAATCCAAAGTCAATGAAAATGAACTTCTGGTTAGGGAGAGAGAGAGGGGGGAATCTATATGGCTCTACAGACACCGACCAATTAACCATAAAAGACAAATAAAAATTATTTCTTTCTTTATTTTCTCTCAAGAAACATTCCTAAACATCAAGTTGTTGGAAAAAGCACTCCCTCATGAATTTCAGTCATATGCTCCAAATGAAAGTGAGTGATAGTACTAGATCCGTCAAATGGGTGGAAAATATTTGGATCCAAATAGACCCATTTAATTCATTGTTTACTCATTTCTATACAACACAAATTTATTGATCATATCTGATCCAATCCATATTATTAAAACACTTCCATATTTAACTCAATCTAAGAAAACTCATACACAAACTGAGATAAGAGTACAGAGTGAGCAAGTGCGAGATTGAGTGAGAGCAAAAGAGAATGAAAAGAGAGTCATGGAGGTGACTTGAGTCTAAATAAGTTATAAAAACCCATTTAGCACGCATATTATATTACATTTTATCATTTTAAACTCATTTATGACTTATTTACTGAATATAATTAACCTATATTGCAATTTAACCCATCATATATGGTTAAGAAATAAGATTATAACCTACTTTGAAAAGTCTAAATTGAACTTAGAAAAAGAGACTACCAAAATGGCTGCAAAGAGATGTAGGTGAATGAGCTAAATTTAATAAAACAGGGAAATGGTGGAAAGAAAGAGTTAAAAGAAAAAAAATGAACGAAGAAAGAATGTAACTAATTTTGTATGTCAGACTACAATTAATCATTTATAGTAAGGATGCAGGCCAACCCTGCAAGCACTTGGACATCGTCGAGCGCGTGCGCGCGTGACACTCGACATCGTCGAGTTCATGGACATCGTCGAGCTCAACCCTGCGAGCTCATGGACATAGTCGAGCTCAACCCTGCAAGCACTTGGACATCGTCGAGCTCATGGACATAGTCGAGCTCAACCCTGCAAGCACTTGGACATCGTCGAGCTCAAGCACTTGGACACCGTCGAGCTCAAGCACTTGGTCAAGCACTTGAACATCGTCGAGCTCAACCCTGCAAGGCTCAAGCACTTGGTCAAGCACTTGGACATCGTCGAGCTCAACCCTGCAAGCACTTGGACATCGTCGAGCGCGTGCGCGCGACACTCGACATCGTCGAGCTCATGGACATAGTCGAGCTCAACCCTGCAAGCACTTGGACATCTTCGAGCTCATGGACATAGTCGACCTCGTGGACATAGTCGAGCTCAACCCTGCAAGCACTTGGACATCGTCGAGCGCGTGCGCGCGTGACACTCGACATCGTCGAGCTCAACCCTGCGAGCTCATGGACATCGTCGAGCTCAACCCTGCAAGCATTTGGACATCGTCGAGCTCATGGACATAGTCGAGCTCAACCCTGCAAGCACTTGGTCATCGTCGAGCGCGTGCGCGCGTGACACTCGACATCGTCGAGCTCATGGACATCGTCGAGCTCAACCCTGCGAGCTCATGGACATCGTCGAGCACTTACACTCGACGGATCTCTCGTTGAGCGCGCAGATGACTCTAGATCTGACACGCGCAGATGACGGCG
Source organism: Eucalyptus cloeziana (assembly GCA_014182715.1). Lineage (NCBI taxonomy): Eukaryota > Viridiplantae > Streptophyta > Magnoliopsida > Myrtales > Myrtaceae > Eucalyptus > Eucalyptus cloeziana. The sequence goes on along the minus strand of CM024644.1, from coordinate 20,514,623 downwards.
TTGACCACAAGGCAATAGCGCCCAAATATGCAGAAAAAGGGAGAAAAAATAGTGCAGGATCATAAACATGATCAGAAACATTGTCAGTGCTTACCGTGATGAGTGTAGAAGCCGTACAGTCCATATCTATATACGTGGTCTCCAGGTTTCAGATCTTCAGCTCTTACCTTTTCCTCCATCAACCGCACCGACGTCGTCAAAACGTTTTTGATAATATACATCACCATCTTATCTTGTGGCCCTTTCCCACTCTCTTGAACTTGTGCTTGAGCTGATTTACCCAGTAGAGAACTCAGATAATTAGTGCAGAGAAGAGAAACAAAAAAAAAAAAAAACTCAGGATGAGGAAGCTAAAATAATTACCTCTGCTGCCAAAAAGTCGATAGCTTGGATGACTTAAACGGAGGAGAAAGATGGCGGCCTCGTCGGAAGAGAGAGGAAAGGAAAAGGAAGGAGGGAGAGAAATGAACTTGGAGGAGAGGAGGCGATGGCGATGAAAATAATGATATGAGGAGTCTTCAAGCGTGTGGGTGGAGGCGGGACAATAAAGCTTGGTTCTTTTTGGTTTCTCTGGGGATCTTCAAGATTGCAGAGAGAGATATTCAGAAAAAGAAGCGAAAGATGGGATATTTAGACGCTAAAAAAGGGCTTATGGGGGACATAATTTTCAACATTTCTGAACAGAACATTTCTCCGAATCTTTCCTTCCCTGTCTCCTAGGACTAGTGATAGAGTGAATTTTGTTATCTATTCAATAGAGAATCCCACCCCAGCAATAAAAAAAAAAAATGAACTAATTAATTGGTACAAATTTTTCTACCAATGTCCATCCAAGCGGATACATATATATAGAAAGTATTTAATTTGATGTTAGTCTTGTTAGAATTATAGAAAAGCGAAACCATGGTACATTCGAAGGTTTATGTCCAGTGTACATCTTGATCCTCAATTTAAACCCATACTATTGTAAAACCTTACGTTTTTTCTTCTTCTTCTTCTTCTTCTTCTTTTTTTTTTTTTTGGGGGGTGGGGGTGTTTATTAAAACCTTACATGTTTTTTTTATTCCTAACCTTACATGTTGACACCACACGTTTTTACACTGTTTAATGTATTTGTGGTTTGGTTTGAAAAGTCTACCTTCATAATAATTAATAGGATAGTCTTCCAAGTGCACTTAATTAGAAGCTTAGCTAAAAGCCACGCATAGGTCACCCTCTATCAGCCGACACGAGGCACACAAAACGGCCATTACCTCTGCAAGACGAATGTATTTGATTAGATCCGAAGATGATTGTATATGCATACATATTAATTGTTGATTTGATCGGACAAAAGTTTTACTGACAATTTTCGTAGGAAGGGAAGACTTTTTAAAATTTGATAAAGTAACGCCACACAGGTCCCGCGAGCACATGGGGGGAAGTGTGGCATGAAAAGCAAGGCAACATAAACAAAGTCTAAATTAATGAGTGCATGGAGTCACCCCAAAACCTTAATACCAGAAGCAATGGGCATGGGAATCTGGCTAATGTGCCTTCGCCTCGGCCTCCATTTAAGAGGACAAAGTTGAGTGGGGCAATGATGTGGCGTATCCGAATTGTCCAGACGACAATGGACATGTGTGGAGAGAGAGAGAGAGAGAGAGAGAGAGAGATCAGTGAGAAGAGAGAAGTTGTGTCGCGATGGCCAAAAATGAAAATAAAAATAAATGACTATTGTCGAGAGGGATCACTAAGAAGGGAAAAGTTGTGTACTTGTGGAACAAACTCTTTTTGATAGTCTAGTGCGATTTCACTGTCGTCTTGTTTCGCAATATTTGGTGGTTAAGTCGATGGAGTTGGCTATAGATATGTGTCACGGGCCGATCGATTGGGATCGTGACCGCGCGGTGACTCAGGTTATTTTGGATCACCTAAGTCAAGCCTTGCTTGATCAACGCTCGCACACTCGCTTGTACACCCGGATCGTAGAGAGAGAAAGCTTCTAGAGAGAGGGGCTCTGGAGAGAAAGGAACTTGTATTACCGAAAAGGATTGGATGGATACAAATGAGGGGGAGGACACCCCTTCTTATACTCGAGACCCTCTGACTATATCTGTTGATTGAGATCTTATCCGGCGAACGAGATCGCACCGCCTTAACTACCGACACTAATGGCGACTACTAACTACCGACATAAATGAGAGCTATCAACTACCGACATAAATAATGATAGAGTCTAATTACGGCATCGCCCGCCCTTGGAAACTTCGGGAGAAGACTTGGTGGGAATCCGAGTGAAAGCAGGAGGTCCTCCACAGATGCGTCACGGCCGTCCTCCAAGAACCTCTTGGATTGGCCTTTTTTCGGCCCGTGACATTCTCCCCCACTCAATTGAGCGACGCTCTCATCGCTCACAGCTCGACGGGCAGCCTTCCTCGCACGAGCACAGGCTTTCTTCTTTTGGTTTTGCTTCGGTCAGACGCTCACGAACGAAGGTCCACACCCTTCTATTATAAGCTCGGATTTGGCACGCGGTTCCATCTTCGGCTTGGACGAAGCACGCGGCGTGTACACAACCTCAGGGAAAAGTGCTTGAATCGGCATGGCGTGTGTTGGAGTAGGATCCAACTCTACCTTTGGCTTCACCTCGGTTAGCTTGTTTATGCGCTTCACGGCCTTCAAGCTCTTGTCGAGGCGTCAGATTGACGCAATGGTCTTGCTGTCGACCACCCCTTTGATCATGGGGATCGTCGTCAGGTATTTCGAATCGAGGATCACGAGGCACTTGGTTCTCATGTGGTCCTCATGTCGATCATGGATCTCACACTATGGAAGAATTGAATACCAATGATGAGATCGTAATCATCGAGAGGGATTACCTCGAAATCCATCTTGCCCTTCCATCCACCAATCTTGACATCTATGTCCGAAGTCGACCCTACGCCATGGACGCCTTCCGAGTTGATCGGCTTGAACGTCTTCCCAGTTGGCTCCATGCGAAGTTTCAAGGCCTTTGCAACCTCGATCGACATGAACATGTTGGACGCGCCAGTGTTGACCAAAGCGTAAAGCGTTCGGCCACACATTTCGACCTCCACGAAGAACATGTCCATGTTCAGCGTAATTCCTTCTTTGGACGGCGATTGAGCTCGGACGGAGTTGATTGTCTTCACGCCTCCAAGTCGGATTTGCCGCCTCTCTTCTTTGGGCTCCTCCTCCACCTCTTCGATGGCTAGGAGGGCATTGATTCAACCCTTCTTCGGGCATTTTTGGGTCCAATGTGAACCTTTGCAAATAAAACGAGGAGAAGGCAGGGGTTGATCGAACTTACTCGCGTAGTCCGTTTGTGGTTAACCCCTTTGGAAGGATGGCTTGGAAGTACCTTCGCCCCATGTCTTGACTAGGCCGTTTTGATCTTTCGGCGCACGGGGAGCATCTCCAGCTTCATCCTCGGAGGATCGATTTGACCTCCACTCTCTTGCTCTACTCCTTGGGTCGGCTCTGGTGAGGTCGACGAGTGACTCGGCCACGCTTAGTGCTCTCGTGAGACTCGTCACATTCCTTCGTTTGAGCTTGAGTAGTGCCCACTGCTTCAACCCATCCATGAATGCTCCGAGAGCCTCCTCTTCGCTTAGGTTGCAAATCTGGAGTTTGAGTTCCGTGAACTCTTTCACATACTCTCAAATTGTACCTCTTTGTTCGAGGCGATGGATCTTGCTACGGGCTTCCTGCTGAGTGAACTCGGGGAAGAAATAGTCCTGGAACTCCCTTACGAAGTCATCCCATGTGTCCACGGGATTGGCACCGCGCCTAGTCTCATCACACCTATTGCGCCACCAAAGCATTGCCGTATCAATAAGGAACATGGAAGCGGTTCGTACCTTGATCGACTCATCGTGTATGTTGACGGCGCCAAAGTATTGCTCCATGCTCCAAACGAAGTTGTCCACCTCCTTGGCAGATCGTTCGCCTTTGAATTCCTTCGGCTTTGGCACCTCAAGCTTGGGCACCGCTTGTGTGGGCATCACGCCATTGGTGATGCTCAACTTGCATAGAGCGAGCTCAGTCTTGAGCTCTTGGATCTTCGCCTTCATGGCTTCGACCTCGTCTCTACAAGGGCTCACCTCCTCGATCACTTGGACGCACTCTTTCAACACATCGATCGATGCTTCAAGGGCTTCATCCTTGTTGTGCAACGGGGCTGTAGCTTCGTTGAGGCCGGTCGTGAAGTCTTGACGGAGCAAAGTCTCAACCTCCATGACCCGGTCTCTCACTTCGTCAAGACCTTCCATCAATTCGAGCACAGCACTCCGAACCTTCCCGATCTTCTCATCAAACGCAGCTGCAGCATCCATCGAGGCATCTCTTTTCTTTGCTCGGCTGCGAGGCTCCTTGGCTTGCACGGCCTCTCCATCCATGACAGAGTCTTGGCTCGACATTCTCTTGAACAGTTGGCGCTCCTCAATCTCTAAAAATGAATCTCTCCTTTGCTCTGATACCATTTGTCACGGGCCGATTGATTGGGATCGTGACCACGCGGCGACTCAGGTTATTTTGGATCACCTAAGCCAAGCCTTGCTTGATCAACGCTCGCAAACTCACTTGCACACCCGGATTGTAGAGAGAGAAAGCTTCTAGAGAGAGGGGCTCTGGAGAGAAAGGAACTTGTATTACTGAAAATGATTGGATGGATACAAATGAGGGGGAGGGCACCCTTTCTTATACTCGAGGCCCTCTGACTACATACGTTGATTGAGATCTTATCCGGCGGACGAGATCGCACCGCCTTAACTACCGACACTAATGGCGGCTACTAACCACCGACATAAATGAGAGCTATCAGCTACCGACATAAATAAAGATAGAGTCTAATTACGGTATTGCCCGCCCTTGGAAACTTCAGGGAGAAGACTTGGTGGGAATTCGAGTGAAAGCAGGAGGTCCTCCACAGATGCGTCATGGCCGTCCTCCAGGAACCTCTTGGATTGGCCTTCTTTCGGCCCGTGACATATGCCTCTAGTGTTCAATTCTTGCATGCACAGACCAATTACAGCCATCAAATCCCCTGCTTCTTGTGCTCCTGTAAAAACCCAGATACTATAATAGAACCTTGTTGTTTTTCATCCTTAGCGATGTCCCTCTCACATACATTTGACATTCAAAACATATCTTAATTTAACAGTAACAGAGTATATATGAAAAATTCTGAATGGACACTAAATTAGAGCTCGGAAAATGAAAAAGGTCTTAACAACGTCTTTGTGGGCATGTACCCACTCAAATTGTTGAGCTTTTATCAAGGGTCCAGCCAGCATTAATTCAATTTTCTTAGAAAGTAATTAAATATGGTTTACCATGAGAATACTATCTCATAGTCATAGATGGCCACATTCTGCATTAATTATGATATATTGTGTTTTCAAGTGAAATGATTATCATGAACTTTTTTTTTTTTGTCAGTCCTACTCTATTCCTATTCTACACTCACTCTCAGACTTTTGCCATGCCTCTTGCAGGGCGTGAGAGTCGAAACCCACACTTGAAACTTACGCGTCCCCACCCCATTCCCCCCGAGCAAGTGGGGATTTGAACCCCCCACCTTCTCCTTCCATGTTAACAGGACCATATTTAAGTTAACAGGACCATATTTAAGGCCACAAGATGCTGTTTCCCATCAGACAAAAGAAAGTTGATCTAATCATGGTTAGGCAAATAAAGAAGTAAGTTTATGTATGTGCTTTAAATTTAATATATAAAATAAGGGCTTATCCTTGGGTTTTAAGGGGTTTGTATACTTTTCTATTTTTTTGTGGGGTCAGTCTTTTCGGGCTGATCGATTGCGTATCAACCCAAAACAGTGGCATAAAGTGAGTCCCTCTCTCTGGTCACCATAAAAATAGGGTTTCAAATCTTTGGGGCACTTCCAAGTAGGTCATGATCTGGTCACGGTTTTGGGACTACGTCCCTTGTGAATACCTTGTCGATAATAGTCACCATTTTATCTCCCTTGGGACCCTTCTGCATTCTCTTGGACTTGTGTGCTTGAGCTGGTCTTAGCTTAGCCTTGACGCACCTCGGGTTTAACGCTGAGGCGAAGGGAGCGAGAGCGACAGGGAGGGACGGTTGAAAAAAAAAAAAAAAAAACAACAGAGGAGGGAGGACCACGTTTGACAAATAAGAGCCGGGGGGCACATGGTTCAATGAAGGTTCTACATGTACTCATGGTGTGGATATTTCCAAAGGCACTTAACTAAACAGAGGAATTAACGTTTGATAATTTTTTTAAGAAGTCTAGACGTGTTTATATCATCATGAAATGCATTCAACGTCTTTGAATGAGTCATATATGATGTCGTGTTGTGAAACCATTTGAAGACTAATCGTTCATATGCAGATTTAAAATGTCCGCGCATAAATTTCATTGAATGATGATATGGAGTAATTTTAGTGGGTGATATAATAAGGATATTATGTTGGCATTATTTGATATATAGGAGAATTTGAGGTAGGTACAGTGTCCTATGAAGTAATAAAACAAACTAAAGCGAAAGAAGCCCAAAAGGAAAAAATATAGATATATATATATATATATATATATATATATATATATATATATATATATATATATATATATATATATATCGAGAGAGAGAGAGAGAGAGATTAACAAAGGGTTTTACTAGCAGAGTGGTGCTAGCATCATGGTCTCACGGTGTGACAATTAAAGGATGTCCACAAAAATATCCTTTCTCAAGCATAAGCACATGGAAGTTTCCAAGGAAGACACAGTTCTCCCTCTCTCTCATCCAAAATGTGGTTGAGGATTGACTGTCCATTTTCCAAGCTATTAGCTAAGCATATTCATTTGTTAATATAACGGTTTTTGAACTACTATAAGAATAACAACTTGTTGTGAGTCACGAATTCTTGAACATGTAGACCTCACAACGATTTATAATTATTTGTTTGTTAGTTTTTTGTAGTCAAGATCATACTATTATTCTTACTGTAAATTAAATATTGTCACCTAATCACATTGAGTTGCATCTCCATTATCCGTAAAAGTAAAAATGAAAAATAGCATTGGAAGGATACATGGTTATTGAGGGGGTACATGATAACGATAATTTACTGTTCCGAAATAATTTTTCTATTCCAGACCTATTTCTGGAATGAAATCCATTGATAAACCTATTCCGTTTTTCTATTTCGGAATAGATTTCTATTTCGAGAAATAGGTTTGGAATAGAAATCGAAAGGAAGTTGAAATTTTCTACTTTTGATTTCTAGAACAAATGAGAAATAAAAATTTTCTCATCGTTTGTCAAACCGATTCTTCATCCATTGTCGCCGACCATTGTTAGTCGATCGGCCCGACCGCTCGGCCCCCTGCCACCGCCGCCGCCGTCGGTCACCAAATAAATTATTTTTATAAATATCATTTTAAATGAAATTTATTCGAATAAATAAAATGATATTATTTTTATATATCACGAATAAATTAAAAAAATCCTTTAAAATAAATAAATATCATTTTTAAAATAAAAATTATTATAAAAATATCATTTATTCATTTTTATTTTTATTTTTATTATAAATATTATTTTTATTTTTAATAAATAAATTTAATCAAAATAAATTTATTTATTAAAAATAAATTTAATTAAATATCATTTTATTAAAAATAAAATAAATATATTCATTTTATTCATTTAAAAATAAAAATAAATTTATTAAAATAAATTAAAAATAAATTTATTAAAATAAATTAAAAATAAATTTATTAAAAATAAATAAATTATTTATATTTATCATTTTATTTTTAGTTTATTAAAATAAATTATAAATAAATTATTTTTAATAAATTTATTTTTATTTGTCTTGAGTGTTTTGCCAAATAAATTTATTTTTATTTTTTATTTTTATTCATTTTAAAATAAGTTTATTCGTAAAATAAAATAAAATAGAATAAATAAAATAAATTTATTTTTAAGGATATTTTTATTTTAAAATAAAATGATATTCTTATTTTATTTTTTATGATTTATTTTATTTTATTTTATTTTTTTCTTTATTTTTTGTTAGTAAATCATTTTTATTTTTATTTTTTATATTAAAGGTCGCGGTCGTCGTCGCCGGTCCGAAGAAATTTTGTATCGTTATCAAACAAATTTCTATTTTTAGAAAGATAAATTTTGTGTCGTTATCAAATGATTATTTTTCTTAGAAAGCTCTTTTAAAAATAGAAATAGAAAAATTTATTTCTGTTCTAAACTATTTCTAGAATAGAATGATTGTTATGCGCGCCCGAGCCTTTAGATTTTGACTGATTGTGTCTGAGCCATTAAAAAAAAAAAGTGAAGCCCCTATACAATATAAAGAAGTCGATATGATGCGCCGATCGTACTAATGCGGCAATACTTTAAATTGTTGACCATGGCTATAAGTAGTTATAAATGAGGAAAAAGTACTAGCCTAGTTTCAATACTTGGTAATGTCTCCCTATATCAGTTTCCCAAGCTAGTCCCATGAATTTTCACCAATCTAAAAAACCTTTTTTTTTCACTATGACACTTTACCCTTTAGCCCAATAAGAAGGTCGCTGCATACATACATTGAAGCACCTAGTACTATACATTGGCAATCGCGTCTAAAAGCCTATACCATAACTTTCTACGCAAATTTGTATGATTGGGGTGCAAGTTGTGCAACAAATCAACTCTAGAAAGTGGAACAGAAAGAGGGAGAGAAAAAGATAATTAAGGAAAAAGAAAGCGTGGAAATCTAATAATACCATGGGGCACCAAGAAAAACCGACTTGTTCTTTCTATGATTTCTCATGAGATTATTCTTAATGGAGACGTAAATTCTGCCCTAAAGCAAACTGACTCATACAGAAGATGACAAATAACATATATGGACTGGAAAACTAATAATACAAAACAGAAGTTACCAAAGTTTTGGTTGGTTTAATGAAAAGTAACCGATTTGGTTGGTATCATTTTTTAAGTCGCCCAAAAGTCATGGGACGAGCATTTATTTTCCTAAGCTGTCTTCTCTTTTGCAGCTCTTCTTTCGCAACCTTCCTAGTTGTCTTCCACTAGCTACCTGTCATGTTAATAAACTTGTAACGACTCTTTTGCTTGCATTGCACGCCCAAATCTCTTCCACTGCACACCCAATTCTTCCCGCAGTTGACATAACAAAATCCGATGCTTTCTTACGCCGTAATCTTTAAGCTTAGAGATATCAAATGTATAAACAAATTTGAACAAACCATGAACATACATTGAATATATACCCTGTACGGCTTGTATATCAAGAAATGTATATATGAATGAATACCTTAAACTATCCTTAGCTACCCGAATTAAATCGATAGCTGACATGATTTTCAAGATGATACACTCCATTGAATTCAGTTTGGGGTAGAATATGTATTTTTTAACTGCGTTGGAAATTAAGAAAAATGTCAAAAAATAAGAAGACTTAATGAAAGTTCCAAAATATATGTTCTTTAATTACAATTAAAATAAATTCAAGTTCGTTGATTATCCTGATTATTTTTTTTTATAAGTGCACTAAAAGTGGTAAATTTATCTTAAGCCCTAAAACATTTAAAATATGCAATTGAATCTTAAAATGTATTAAATTAGTTTAATCAAGTCATCTTGTTAACTCCACCAAATTAAAAATACTAATGTTATTTTTTTATTATTTCTCTTTCCTAAAGAGCATTAACATTAATAAAATATGAAATTCAAGATTAATTCAAATCTGAATTTTTAACCTAATCTTAGTTAAGTTAGATTAAAATTAACTATCTAAAAAACACAATAAAAGGAAAAAAAAAAAAAAAAAAAACCCACAAACGAGAGGGTGAGGTCCTCCACTTATGGGCTATCGTTCAATCGCTAGTAAGAGCGGTCGGGGCTTAATAAGGGCCGGTGACTCTTGCCAGATTCGAGAGAGAGCAGCCACCCTCTCCTAAATTGGAGTGGGGGTGGCTGGCCCGGGCATCCTTTCTAGTGGTGGGGCACGGTGTAGGTTTTTGTTTCATTTTTAATGTGTTTTTTTTTTCTTTTAATCTTTTTTAACTAGGATTTAAATATAAAAATGTACAATTCGGACAAAAGAAAGCCACCTGCCTCCCCAACCCCCGGGAAGAGACAGAAAAGATCCTTCGTTCCTATTTCTGTTCATGATAATGATGGGTGGGCCCCACGCGCTTTCTCTTTTATCTTTGCCGTTGGAGAAGAAGGTATTTTGGTTGGATCGTGGTGCGCCGCCCCCTCTGACTCTTGACAGTTGAAAGAGGAGTACCTCTTTTTGCGGACAATGCAAAACGTGGGTGACGTAATAATGAGACACTTACAATTTTGATTTATTTTCAAAACCAGTATACATACATACATACATATTATATATTACTTTAAAACTTAAAAAGGAAAATACCATAAAAGACTTCAAATTATACTTATTGTGATAAAAATACCTCAATTTTTGTGTTGCGAAAAAATTAATATTTATCTTTTATTTCAATTCTATCTAAATCATATTTTTTACTAGGGATTTTACGGCATAATTTTCTTTTTTGGCATTTATGTCACATTGAGCAAGTTTGGGATTTTAGTAACACAAAAAAAATTTAAGATATTTGTGTTACAATTGACAAAGTTTAAGATTTTCATAGTGTTAACTCAAACTAAAAAATGAATGTAGTATGACAAGGCATATTGGTCGATTTGATGCTTTTTAATTTTTGGTATTTACTTTTCATAATCCTAAGTGTTGTCTTTACACACCGAATGCCTCAAACATCTCTCAATTTTGCATTAGTATTAGCACGTGAAGGGTGATTTCAAGTAAAGCGAAATTCCCGAAGATGTTTCAAAGTTCAGAGCCATTTCTAAATTTTGACCCAAAAAAAAAAGAAAAAGAAAATCATAAGCAAAGCTACAATGCTGCCCACACACACCTGCCAATAACCTAAATACTCTAAATATATGAATGTATTCACTTCAAACGCATAAAGAAATGATAAGGAAAAAAGATGAAAGAAAATGAGCAATTTTTGACATCAATTCTGGATTAAGTATTGTTGGCTTTATACATACATCATACATGTAGCTACTGGGTGATACATGTAGCTACTGGAGATCGGGAAACTCTGCACTCCCTGTTTTAAGAGTATAGAGAAACAGTGAACCAATTTTCAAGGTACTGAGATACCCACATTTTTTCACTATTCGATTAGACAGACTTTGAGATTTTCCTCTATTAAATTAGTTCATTCATTTATTATCTGCTGAAAAAGAGGCACATATTAAGGACTAGATTGGACACTAGATCAAGTTTACAACATAAACACAATAATTCAAGCTCGGTTTGGGTACAATTTATTGAACATGATAATAACAATACAGGATCGAAAACAAAAATTATGGTATATGAAGATTTGCAAGATTTGGAAACTCGAATTCTCAACAACATAAAATTAATGTCAACTTAATTAATTTTCTGACTTTTGTGATGTACATGATCAGGTCCCTATGCTAAGGGGACTGTTGCTCAAATATAGGATACAAACATATTTTTTAATATTTAAATTAAATTACACTGCTTCTTTTTTTTTCAAAGTGAAATTATCCTTGAGTCAAGCAAGATTAGATGCCAGCATCACATAAAGTCAGATGAAAATTCTCTCAATATTTTGCATCTTGTATCTATCTCAAGACTAAGCAAATGCAGGACTATACATCAAAAGGGTGCTTCTTGGGTCCATAAGAAAAAAACGAGAGCAGCCCTGCATAAGACCAAAATTTAACTTTACAGGTCATTATTTTAAATCGTCATAACTCGGTTTCACTCATGACTAATAACTTAACTTTCTGAACATAAGCTTGACTATAGAAGCAATAATCGTAACTTGAATATAATAACACTCCATAATGAAGTCATTGTAAATGACAAATTAGTAATCATTCCTCAAATATCGTAATTTACCTCAAAGCTTCGTAAATTTCTTTCTTTTTTGGTCAAAAAGCCTCGTAAAGTTGAACCTGCTAACATTTTTTAACTTTTCATGAAATATCATAAAAATCTGAATTCACTGTAAATTTTCTTTTCCCATTCTTGGGAACTGAACTCCATAATTATAATATCATCTTCATAGATGGTAGTTTTCCTTAAATCAATAGTAACATTAACAATTATAAGTCATTTTTTAACATTTATTAATTACTAACTTTTTAAAATCAGCCGATGTTAATTTTTTTTTCTCAATAACCATAGAATTTCCCCAACGTAAAATTTTTATACTGAAGTTCAGACAGTCAAATTTTGAGGAGGAGGTAAGATATATCTGCCGATGGGGGTTGTAAGAATTGGGCTTAAACAAAAGGAGCCCAAATCAGGCCTCCCAGCCCATTTAATGGGCTCTTCCACTCCCCGCGGAGAAACCTGAGGAAGGAATGGAGTTCGTTGCGACCACATATTACTGCTCAATATGTCATCTACATCGACTAATGTGCCACGAATGATGTGTGTATATTTAATGTAATCTAATTGAACGCCAATTTATCTAAGAATCGAGACTTTTTACAATATGTTTCATGACAATTACCAATCGGTGCGTTCCCACTCAAAATTGTTTGGATTTGTTAATAACTAGTTTGTGACTTTCCTCAGCATCATCTTTGATTTGCATTTTGCCAAATCCATTTCCCTCTCGAGTTCTCATTAGAGGTCATTAATACTATTTTAAGTATAAATCAAAGAGTGGGATTGGTTTACTTACTAAACTATTAACCATAACAAGTACTGGAAACTGGTCATTGGTTAATATTCTCATATCGTGTATGCAATTGTGAAAGCTCAATATCTTGACATTGAACATTTGGGAGATTATATTACGTTTTGATTTAGATTCCATTTATTTTCGCGATAAATGTGTTATTTCTAGAAAATATTTTCTAGAAAGTATTGTAAAATATTGTGTTGCAAATATATAATAAAGAAAATAAATAGAGTAGAAAAAACAAATAAACACCGAAGATAATAGAAAGCCTTAGGAGAAATTTTTTATTTTCACTATTTTATTTTCTTTTTCTTCACTATATCACTACTATGACAAAAACCAAACTCCTATTTATAAGAAAATGAAGATGCACTTATCATTAATATTATTGTATTGAATAATACATATATTATAGATAGGGAGATGTACTTAGAATATAGAGTATATTATAAAAATGGGACTTATGCTTCAAACTAGGGAAAGTCAAGTAAGGTGTTGCAAGTATATCTTTCTACAGTGGGCGGATATCTTGTTCAAGCCCTTTAAGGACAGTTTTTAGCAATAAACTATCGAGAGATTTAGTTTAGAGCATAGATACTCAAGAACGTAAGGATGATAATATTGCTAACTTAGCCCAGGCCGAGACATGAGGAGAATTTTACACGAAGCACTATGATCCACTTTCTCCATTTCCCGTCCTCCACGCCTCCCGTTCTCCGACGCCCACCTCGGTTTCCGAAAATCCGACCGCTCCGCCTTCACAACCTCGTTCTCGTCCCCTCAGCCCTCCCCTGCGGCGACCGCGTCGGCCGGGACGACCCCCTCCGCTCCGTTCCTCGACGACCCGTACAGGACCAGGAGGTTCTTGACCGACGACGAGTTCGACAGGCTCCGGTCCCTCGAGGGCTTCGCGTACGACCGGGAGCTGCGATCCGGGTCGCTGCGGGTCCGGGTCATGAGGGCCGAGGAGATGGGCGAGACCGTGGGGCTGCTTGCCGAGTCGTTCGCGGAGTCGATGCTGCTTCCCGGCGGGTACGTGTCGCTGCTGCGGTTCCTGGTGAAGCAGTACTTGATCGAGCGGCGGGGCGTGATGCCGCACGCCGCGACGCTTGTCGGGTTTTATAAGGGCGGGGGAGAGGACGAGGAGGATTTGGCCGGAACCGTGGAGGTGTGCTTCGACAAGAGAGGCTCGAACGCTTCGCCGCCGACGCCGACGCCTCCGCGAAACTCTCCATATATCTGCAACATGAGTGTCAAAGAGCAGCTCAGGAGTAATACTGGATCCCCACTAATTGCCTTGCAATGCCGTTGAACAGGAAAAAAAAAGTGGGGGAGTTATTTATTGCGTTTCTTGGCAGTTGGTGCTAGACATGGACACTTACTTGTGCGTTGGATGTTTTTAGCAGTAATTGGGTCTAGGGTCATGAGGTGGTGAGCTCTGAACAATGAGTTTTTGGAAATCAGGAAACCAAATGGCATGTTTCTACCAGCTCTGTTGCAGCTTTGTTGAATATCATCTGGTCCATTTGTTGCATAAACTGAGAATGAGATGGTTCATTGGCACTGGCCTTTTTGTTTTAGAATGCAATTAACCCGAATGATGTTGATCAAGGGCTCTCCCTCTTGATTTGAAGCATACTTTGGACTGAGGTTCAGATTGTATTCTTGTAACCTGGTTCTTATCCCGTTTAAAAAGTCTGTCAGTAGCTTTGATTTTACTGATAAACTAATTTCGACTTCCTAGATAGCTCAAAAGTCATGTAAATTGTGATAGCAAAGTATCAACTTCCTAAATAGCTGAAACTTCACTGGTGTATCAACCATACTTCGTGGTGAATATATTAAGTGGAAGTTGACAAGTGGAGATGCCTTTAACTTTCAGGAGAGGTATCGGCTGGCATCTATTGAAGGCTAGTGAGGAACTTATTTCCCAGATGTGTTCCTCAGGAGAGGTGTACTTGCACTGCAGAATGATTGACCTTGCTCCATCCAACATGTATACAAAAGCGGGTTACAGAATTGTTAAGACAGACAACATTCTGGTCCTGTTGACACTTCAAAGACGCAAGCACTTGATGTGCAAGGAACTTCTAGTACTACATAGTCCTTCAGAATCAGATGAGTTGGGCCCTGACCAAGAACAGACCTCTTGAATGCATGCTGAGGTAATGTCATACCATATAATTTTCCCAGTTGCCAAGGAAAATCACTGTTACTCATTTTTCCCCGTCTGTAACATGTGAATCAATCATCTTTGTACAGTGTCCGACTTGAATGATAATCTTGGTCTTCCCTCTTCGAAATTCTCTCTTCCAAGTTTCTATAGATGTCCTGTTTCATTTTCCCACTCCCTTTTATATTCAGATGGTTCATATTGGTGTCCGTTGTTTAATTATTCACATAGCTGACCCTTTGACTTGAACAAGAATCTAATTTATTTCTTAATTCTTTTTTAGTGCAATTTAATAATAACTTCAAGTCTCTAGAGATCTCTGTTTCATCTTTTCTGCTATCAACTTTGATTGGGGATGAAATGTACTATGATTTTAAGATATGATATGAGTTGTACACAATAGTGATAAAGATGAGGTTGCATAAAGCAATTCAATCTGGTAGTATCTGATTGGGACAAATCTCTGCACATTTGAAAGAAAACTTTGTGAAAGAAATAATGGTTATACACATTCCAAATAAACTTTCCACTGTACAAATAGTTCAACTCGAAGCTGGCAGTAGGGTGAAAGAAATAAATACATGCATCTTATACCTAGCCTAGACTCAATAATTCAAATGCTTCCTAGATTCATTACAATGTAGCCCAAAATCTTTCTTAAACTTTCTTTCGATTATGTTGTGCATAGCACGCAGTTTGTGCTCTTTCTCTTCACAGAGGATAACTAAACACTCCTTCAAGAATCTTAGGCACATGGAGGCCCAAAAAGTGTTCTTGTAGCAAAAGAGGTCATGTTCCTTCGTAGACATTATCATACCATTTTTCTTGTCGGGAGACATCTCATATCTTAGATCAATTCGTGTTTGTTCACAGCCGTGCCCAAACCTTTAGAGTTAATGAAGGATATTAGGTGAAGTTCCTTTACACATTCCCCCATGGAGGGCCTCTCACTACTGTCAGGTCGGACACAGCGTGATGCTAGGTTAGCATACATGGCTACGGACTCCAGTGTGTACGAATTTTGAGTGAGGTCTGGATCCGTAATCTTCCGCAATTTTTTTCCAGCTGTTCAGTAAATTCCTTACCTGCAACTCAAAGTAGATTTTATGTTGTGTCTTATAGCTTTTGTAGATTGCCTGGGAAATATTTTCCAAGTTGAAATTAATTTACCTGAAGTACTAGATTCTGATCAGTTGGACCCTGATTTAAGTCCAATGCTCTACGTCCGGTCAAGAGTTCAAGGAGCACCACACCAAAAGCCTACACGTCACTTTGCAGTGTGAGTTTTCCTGTCTATTGCCAAAAGCCACTTTAAGCCAACTGGAACAAAAAGAAGGCAAATTATGCTGAATCTACCTGTGATTTGGTCCAAATTCAATTTGCTAGCACAAGCGTACAGTGAATACTTACTTATCAAAAGTCATTTTATCGGGAATACATATTATCCTGAGCGTTGAGAAGCTAACCATTCAAGTGATCCTGCAGGTTCCCATTTGGCAGATATTCATACACCAAGAACCTCTGCTTTCCATCGGCACAATAGCCGATTAATGACACCAGGTTGGGTTGATCGAGGCGGCTCAAGATATCAACTTCCACCTGGAACTCCTGTTCTCCATCAGCTTCTTTAGATGGTGGCAACTCCATTTTCTTGATGGCAACCACCTTCACGTCCAAATTAAATAGAAGATATTCATAATGTGTTTCAACAAGAATTTGGGGGATCAAATAGGTCCTGAAGGAGATCTCTTTAACTAGAAAAGGGCATGTGAGCGAGAGGCTGTGCAGGGAAGCATTCATTTGTTATTTGTTTACAAGTAATCGTAATCCATTGCTTGATTGAACCTGAATAGCTTAATTCACATAACACGAAATGAGAATTGCTGTCTTTTGTACTTGCCTCGGCAAGAAACCTAAAATTACGCTCTTTGCCTTTTACCTGTCCTGACCTGAGAATCCCTTTGTAAACTCTTCCAAACCCTCCTTTCTCTACCAAGTTGGCATCGTCAAAAGATGATGTCGCCTCTTCCGTTTCTTTCAGAGTGAATACGGACGAGCCATTGCGCCTCTTTGAGATTGGTTGAGATTGATATTCGAGCTGCCAGAGCTTCACCGGCTTATAGGTCCCTGCATCCGCAGCAGTTAGCAGCAAGATGGACTGTACCGTGAGATTTTGTAGTCCTCGAAAGTCGCCAAGAAGCCATACATATTGGTATCAAATTGATTCTACTAAATTTTGTAAAAGAAGAGGCTCGTGAAGAAACAATCACAGGGGTCCGCCTGTTCCAGGGATTTGCTTCTCCGTCGCTTGTTCCATGTCAAGACCAAACTGAACGGCATGACGGCTTCAGGGAGAGAGAGGTTCAGTGAGAATTACCGCCTGAGAGGACTACGTACGACGCAAGTGAAGGTCTACATCATTTAGGAGGGAGAATGCATTCACCATACCAGCTGATAGTAGCCTCCAACAACCTTAAAAATCCAGCGGTTGTACTTGAAGTAGAAGATAAAGTCGATAGTGGGAAAGAAACGAGGGGAGTTGGTGTTTGCGTGGTCGCTCTGCATGAGTATTTCAAGTTCGGTCTTTGTCTTAAAAGCAAGCAAAGAGATGAGATCTCTCCCTCCTTTTCGATTTGATTTTGCCTTGTCTGTTTTCTTCTAGAGGGGATCAAAATGTGGCCGTTGAAACTTGATAGGGCATTTTCATCTGTTTGAATTGTAGAGCTAAAAAACCGTAGAGATGGTACAAAGAATAATTAAAATGAAATATAGAAAACCCAAATATTGGCCACAACAATATAGTACAAAGAACAAATTTAAAATCATAAGATGACTCGTGATATTTTGTATTCTCTAAAGTAATAATTTGATATGAGTGGTTAGTGTGGTGATAAGTGAATAGAGGACCGCTTTGCTTTTTTGGCTAAGGAAAGGACGGGGTTCCGAAAGAGTCGGTTCAGATCAGATTACATGTATGAAATCCAGATGATTATTCTACAAACGCATGAAGTGGGAGGAGAAAATATACTCTCAGTGACATGAAGAAGCACGGGGCGTCAGCCGCAAGGCAGAGGGTTCACCAACAAAGGGTCAATGAGCTAATCTCAGTGATGTTGGCTCAACGATTGCTGTGGATCTGGACAAGTCAAGAGCAACTTATTTAGACAATGACATTATCCACACGAAAACCAAGAAACATCAACATAAAGAATAAAATTAAGAAGACAGTGTTGTTGATCCGTCATGCTGATAGGTGTGTTGCAGATTCTTGATCAAAAATGGCAGGAGGTATGGTCAGAGATCAGAGGAGTAGAGAAAAGAGCATGAAAATGTGATTAAGCTGATGAATCGAGCCTCTAGGCAGGGACAAAATTTCACGCCGCCTTTTGTGAGCATGGATTGTGAAACATGTGAATCGTTTTGCTCCGCGCAACAGAGTTGCTAGACTTCCTTTCTTGACACAATAGGCTCTGTACATTCCCAGCTGTTGTCCCTTCTTAAAGCAAGCTTTGCTCTCACATGATTCTCTGGATTTTATTTTTGGTTATAGCTATCATTAATACAAAATTATAAACTTGTGGGTGGTGTTTTAAATTTGGATTGGACCGGACAGTTCAACTAATTGAACAGAGGAATCGGACCATCATCCGACCCATTTCCCTCATGAACTGAAATGATCAAGAACAAGTCAAATCCGGAGTTGAGCCAGTTCAGCCGGTAACTAACCCAGTAAACTACTCAGTCAACCTGGATAACCAGTTGAGCTAGGCACCTGTGGTTGCTAAATAGCTTCAATAGACATATGTGTTATGTGCAAATCATCACCTCAGTAGTTCAGCCAATTGAACCAGTTGACCAACGAACCAAAAACCAGACGGGTTTATTGACCGGATCGGGTTTAAAAACGAGGCTTGCGGTCACCTTCTCATTTGTTCGTGGATTAATGGGTCAATTTTTGTGGCTTTTATGATAAGGGGACTAACCAATTACTCAATTCAAGGATCTTGTTTGGTAATTATGACATTGTTCATGAGAATTGAAATTCAAAGATGACAATCTCCCGGCAGAGATTTTCGAACTCACATGTGAATCACTGCAAAGAACTGTGAGAGTTCTATTGTGAGCGGATTCGTCCAATGCATGTGGATCAGGGGTCCTTGACTTTTCCGGAATGGATCTTCGTCTGCCGTGTTCAACATGGGCTCAAACATTAAAACATCGCAGTCTCAGGGATTATTGTGCTGTAGGAAGCTTCGCCATGGAAGAGTTCGAGAACACATCAGCTCATGCTCACCAGAAAATACATTTTGGACCTCACTTTTAAGGGACAAATTAGTCAGCTCGATGTATACTTGTTGGCCTTCTCAGAAATTTCACAGAGAGAGAGAGAGAGAGAGAGAGAGAGAGAGAGAGAGAGATGTAATGCTTTCTTTTTCGGTAAGCAATCGTTGCGGAAATTTCCTTTAACCCGCTGAATTTACCTTAATTTTACAGCTTTTAACTTTGTTAACTTTTTCCTTTTACATGTGCCGTGAGCTGATTTTGGGGGCTTATGGAGTAATTTCTTCTTAAGTTTGTACTAAATGTCCTTTCTTCCTTCTGTTTTTTGGGTCAAATACTTTTTTCTTTATTTGAAATAAAAAATAAATGGGTTAGGCAAAATTTCCACCATTATTTACTTTTTAATCCTCTAAATATTGTTGCAAAAAGTAAAAGAAGAAGAAGATAAGAACGCTTTAAACATGAACAATAACAAAAGAAGCCCATGAAAAAATTAAGAAAAACGGACCCATTAAGAAATTGGAAGTCGACATTACAACAAAGACCATTTTCGAGACATATGATTAGAATAAATGTTTGGTTGCCTAATCCTCTCTCTCTCTCTCTCTCTCTCTCTCTCTCTCTCTCTCTCTCTCTCTCGTGTGCCTTTGGAGCTTCAACATGACATCCTAAATATTTTCCGCTTCCCAAAGTTTGTTGTTGTTTATCTTTATAAAGTTTAGCTCACCGAATTGATAAATTATATGATTTGAGCCAAATGATACAATTAACAAACCTTTCAAATAGCTTAGAAACTTTGTTGCCTTTTCTACACAACGATCACTTTAGATAATATATTTTTCCTATTAATTTTCACGTCTGTTTATCTTAATTTATCCTAAAGTATTAGCTGGGAGGGATAACATATGAATTTTGGAATTTTGGAATTTGGATTAAATACGCAAGGGATGGGTGGAAATGTAAAAGATAGAGATGTAACAATCATCTACTAGTTAAGTTGTTTTATCATGTTTTTCTATGAGGAAACTCAATATAAATAGAAAATATGTGAGGAACATTACCTCACTTATTATAGGGCCGGAGGAAACATGGATTACAGAAATTTGAAGGAATGTCATATAAGAATGTTTACACGTGATGATAGTGCTGGACCCTGACTGACTTAGATATCAATTGATGCCACGAGCAATCGAATAAAAGGGTTCTTTTTTATCTTAGAAGATAGGAAGGAAGAGATTAGATAATCTATATCTTAGCTAAATCACCATATCGCTCTCTTGATGACTCACGAATCCTAGAAATCCATAAAAAAGGAAGAAAGAGAAAAAACAATGAGAAGGACAAGATGGGAACAATTCCTATGAACAAGTTCATCTTTTTATGGGTAAGTTCTTTATTCAACCATAATAGTCAACAAAGTTAACAAGCCAACTAGGCCTTGAGAAGCAATAATAAGGGTCTGTTTGGTAACGGTTTTATTTTTTCCGATTTTTGTTTTATTATTCCACAGAATAAAGAAAGAACAGAAATCCGTTTGATAATGTCAATTAATTTTTTTATTCCTTAGAATAAAATAGTGGATGGAGAATAGATTTGAAATAGAAACAAGAAATAAATAAATAAATTAAAGTAGTTTCTTATTCCCGAGAATAATTTTAGAAATAAGTTATTTTTCTTTTTCTTTTCTTCTTCCTTGGTCCCCGTCGCCGCCCGTTTCTGTCCAATCACCACCGGCCGTTGCTCATCGTTGTCGTCGCCCACCATCGACATTGGCCGTTGCTACTGGCCACCGGTCGGTGGTCGACCGTGGCCACGGCAAGGAAGAATAACAAAAGGAAAAAGAAAAAAATCTTTAAAAATATTTAAAAATTAAAAGAAATTCTATGTTACAAAAAAAAAAAAAAAAAAAAAATTTGTGGATCGTACCAAACGCATTCATGTTCTTTTTCAATTTCAAGAATAGATATGTTGTGTAGTTACTAAAAGCGTTCTTTTTTTTTTTTTTTTTTTTATATGGGCTTAAACAAACATCGAAAGCATGGAATTCCATAATTGATGCAAATTTCAAGGTGAATGGATTCTTTCAATGTCCATACAAACAAGCACTTTATTTGAAGCAAGAAAAAGGTGATGTTCTACTTGCTTGTTTATATGTTGGTTACCTTGTTTTTACAAGAATTAATCCAACGATAATTGATGCTTTTAAGGCATCGATGGTGAAAGAATTCGAGATGACCGATAATGGTCTCATGAATTATTTCCAATGAAGCAAAGTATCGAGGGGATTTTTATTTCCCAAAAAGTATATGCTGAAAATATCCTTGAAAAATTCAACATGAAAAATTGTACTTCAGTAATACACCAATAAGGTGCGGAACCAAGCTTTTGAAGTTTGATAATGGTGTCGATGTTGATTCAACATATTATAGAAACTTGATTGGGAGTTTGAGATACTTAACATGTGCGAGACCAGATATTATGTATAGTGTTAGAATTGTGAGTCGATAAATGGAGAAGCCGAAATCATCTCATCTTAAAGTTACAAAGACGATAATTCGGTACATCAAAGGTACTACTTCGCATAGCCTACACTACTATTGCTCTGAATCTTTCCAACTTAGAGCTTATTCAAATAGTGATTATGGTGGAGATATCAATGATCGAAAGAGCACTATAGGCTTTGTATTTTTCTTGTGTGACACTTTTTTCACGTAGTCATTAAAGAAGTAACCCAGTGTCACTCTATCATGTGAAGTTGAATATGTAGATGTATCCTCATGTGTTTGTTATGCAATATGGTTGAGAAGACTACTTAAAGATATTCTTATGAAGCAAAAAAAAAAAAAAAAAAAAACAACTGAGATTCTTGTTGATAATGTTTATGCTACTGCGTTGGCAAAAAATTTAGTTTTTTATGAACGAAGCAAATATATCGATATTTGATATCACTTCATTCGAGAATAGTTTAAGGAGAATGAGGTTGAAGTGTTACATGTGAAGACGGGAGATCAAGTAGTAGACATTTTTACTAAATTTCTCAAGATCGATGCTTTTTGAAAGTTCAAAAGCTTGTTTGAAATTATTGATGGAAGAGCATTTGGTTTTAAAGGGAGTGTTAGGAATTAAATCAAATTCATCAGTGCCGATATTTGGACACCAACATCGCATAATTGATACCAAAGACTATGTGGTGGCTACATTGAAGAAGAGTCATAATTGTTGCATTATCTTTAATGAGTCCATTCGTATTTCTAGGTATAGTGATTATTTCTAGATATATGATGAGATATGTTGAGATATGATGAGATATGATGATTGTTTTGTTAGTTTCTAAATCTTATTCAAAACGCTAGCTATTTTTATGAGGAAGAGCAAAGATCATGTAACAGGTCTATAAATAAGGGGGTCTTGTAATTGTTTTTTTTTGTTAAGGTGAAATAAATCTACAAGCCTATCTATCTTTTTCTCTTCATTGTGTGAGTTGTGAGCATTTCATCTTCAGATTACTTCCATTGGAGGTCCGTAAGGCTTCCTATTCAAAATGCATGATCAAATGCACAGCCTCACTTTATCAATGGTAGACCCGTCAAACAAGTGGGTCAGATCGGGTTTGGGTCAACTCAAAAATAGTTTGATCCTAATTAACCCATTTAACCTATTTTGGGTGATGCAGTAAATTTTCAGCCTGATCTCTGTACTATGGCCTTTGTCTTGTAGGAGATGGTTGGCTAATCCAGATACACCGGAGTGCAGGGAAGCTTTGTTTGCCCACTGAGGCTGCCCACTCAGACATGCGCAACTTGGTCTCCCAGTAATGCTTGTATCCGTATGGATGCAGTGGGACATCATTGTTGTGATTTCTACTTCAAATCCTTGCCTTCTAATAGTTCTACGGATTAAAGTCCTTTCTACATGTTGGGATCGTCGGATCCCCGAAAACGGATTCGGCACTTAAAACCGAATCCCTAAATCAATGCGGAAGATAAGCCCGGGAATTAAACACGTATCACCGATCGTAAAGCACACCACGGATTCGAGCGTACCTTGTTGGCCACAGATTAGACACCGATGCCGTAAAGAGGAAGAGAAATCAGTCCCGATCGATCCGATATCGAAAAATCGCCGTGAAGTGAAGATGGCGTTGCTTCTTGGCTTTTCTTGGAGAGAGAATTCTTGAAGAGAAAGAGAATGTACGTTCTAAAATCTAAAGTAGTGTCTTCTCCCTCTCTCTCATCCCTTTTATATGTTCCTCCTTCCACGGGCCTAATTCCCGTGGGCCCGGCCTTTAGGCCCATCGAGGACGAACGGGCCTTAAGCCCATCTATTTAAAACCATCATCTCCCACTTGCACATGGTGGGCTAAAACCAACATGGGCGGATAGGCCCAACTTAGGCCTATCAATTGAAAATCCTCTTTTCCTCTTTCAACATTCATACCGGTGAATAATCCGTGCGATCGCATACTTTTTGAGAGCTCGTTGCTATACATCTGTTAGGAATATATAGCAGCTCATAATGGGCGTCACATTCCGAGTAAATTTAGTATGCAGTACCCTAGATCGATCGATCATATTTATATCTCTCTTGATCTCTTTTGGATAATGATATATTTATTGTATTCACAATTATGATTATCCCAAAGACAGTCATAATTGGTTGACCAGTGAATACAAAACCATAATGTGATTCTCCAAATCTTATCTTCCTCTTTCCTTCAAACTCTCAATTTCAGTTCAACTTGCTTTTCTAGAAATGTCCCATTAGATCGAATCAACTCATGACCATTGACAACATTCTAAGATAGCAAACACTAAATAGAAATCTTGAGAATAAGTAAGAGTCATGAGGGCACTAAAATTGAGGAACTCTATTCCTCAAGAGTCTCACACGTCATAAAAGTTGAGATCAAACTTTTGCCACTCTTATAGGTCGTCTCATGCATACGTAGTATGAAATACGTATTACGGTATTAACTCCTTTCCCATGGAGCGTATGTCTACACCATCAATACCGTACAGATGATAGTTCGGACATACCCAATGTCTAACTTGAGTTCACGTATTTACTCATTCACAAAATTCATCAGAACTCACATCTGGCATCTTAGACAGATAAAGTAAAATGTGTGGGTTATTTTACTTTCGGACATCGTAAGTACTATGTCCTCATCTTAACACTCAGTTAAGGCGACATATGTATTTTAAGCTTGAGCTCTCGATTATCACCTAGATAATAAGCTTAAAAACCGTCTCATCTCTATTTATCACATAGTAAATAGAGGCGATTACCCGTGTGAGTGGGCTAATCTCTTATCTGTCCTACATACTTTCTTAACATAAAGTAATGCACTGAGCATTAAGATGCATAAAGGTCAAACAAAAGATTCATAGGCATTAATGATGAAAACACAAATTCATTAAATGTGAACAGCTCAGGGAAATTATAATATCCAAGACATCGACTCTACGCAATCCTAGAGATTTTACATGACCACAAAACACATCTCTAGGTATTGGCTTTGTCATAGGATCTGCTACCATTCTATGCGTAGATATGTACTGCAAGTTCACATCCTTTTGTGCAACCATATCTTTGACAAAGTTATACTTGGTATCTATATGTTTGGTCTTGCCATGATATTTTGGATCTTTAGTGTACGCTATAGCTGCTTGGCTATCACAGTTAACCAATAACGGATGTGCAGCTTTATCAATAACACCTAAATGATCCAAAAATCTCTTAAGCCAAACTCCTTCTTGTACTTGCTGCTGATAATGCCACGAACTCAGCTTCCATCGTGGATAAGGCTATACACGTTTGCTTCTTACTTTGCTCCATGATATGGCGCCATTGTTCGAAGAAAGCAAATCCAGAGGTAGATTTTCTTTCATCTAAATCTCCTCCCCAATCAGCATCCGAGTAGCCTTCAAGTCGCAAATCCTTTTCTTGGTAATTCAACTTGAAATCAGCAGTTCCCTTTAGATACCTTAGTATTCTCTTAACGACTTTCCAATGTGCTGGACCTGGATTGGATTAGTATCTACTCACCATTCCAACTGCAAAACATATGTCGGGTTTTGTACACATCATAGCGTACATCAAGCTCCCAACTGCACTAGCATAAGGAACATGTTTCATTTGTTCCTTCTCTTGTGGAGTCCTCGGACACAGTCTATGGCTCAATCCTTCACCTTTTGCAATAGGAGTATCTATGGGTTTACAATCTTGCATACGAAATCGTTCAAGAACTTTATTTATATATGTTTCTTGCGAAAGAGACAACGATCTCTTCGAACGATCTCTTGAAATCTTAACTCCAAGAATGTATGCAGCCTCACCCATATCCTTCATCTCAAAGTTGGAAGACAACCAACTCTTGATAGTATGAACAAACTCCATATTGCTTCCTAGCAATCGATATATCATCAACATATAATGATATGATCACAAATTGATCCTTGGATCTTTTGATATATACACAATGATCCTCATCAATCATTGTAAAATCATATGCCATTATGACATTATGAAAACGTATATACCATTGTCTCGATGACTGCTTAAGGCCGTATATCGATATCAAAAGTCAACATACCTTTTCTTCTTGGCCTTTCACTATGAAACCAGTAGGTTGTTCCATGTATATTTCTTCCTTTAATTCTCCATTGAGAAAAGCAGTCTTTACATCCATCTGATGTAACTCAAGATCCATACTAGATACTATTGCCAGAATAATGCGAATCGAGGTAAATCTCACTACAGGAGAAAATGTATCTTCATAATCAATTCATTCCTGTTGATTATACCCCTTCGCAACAAAACGGGCCTTATGCCTTTCTATTGAGCCATCAGCCTTTCGCTTTATTTTGAGAACCCACTTGTTCCCAATAGCTCTGCGTCCTTTTGGAAGATCAACCAGTTCCCAGACTTGGTTTGATTTCATTGACTCCATTTCCTTTTCCATTGCATGAATCCATTTTTCTTTACTAGGGCAATTCAGAGCCTCATTAATATTTCTTGGATCATCCTCATCTTGTGGAGCAACCATAAAAGTTTCCCCTTCAATGTCAAAACGTCGATGGTGAATACTTTGGCGACTTGTTCGCCGTATGGGAGATTGTACACTTTGTACATCATTCCCCATTATGCTCCCATTTGGATTAGATAATGATGATGTCGTCTCATTATGTGCTTGCAATTGAGAATGAGTTGAATTCAATTCATCACTTCTCATATTACTCCCACTTGGACGAACTCCACTAAGGTCATTATCTTGATCCGAGGTTTCAAATAGGGTATTGTCTTTCCCTATTTCGCCATTCTTAGGAAATTCATCCTCTAAGAATGTGACATCCCGTGATTCAAATTTAGTTATACTCCTACTTTCCTGCTCACCTATGAACACATACCCTTTTGAGTGTTCAGAGTATCTTATGAAAATACTCTTCTTTCCTCTGGGACCCAATTTCCCAAACTTGTGAGAGGACTCATGTGTATAGGCAGCACAACCCCATGGCTTAAAAAAACTTAAGTCCGGTTTTCTACCTGTCCATAACTCATATGGAGTGGAAGTAACTGATTTGGAAGGCACACGATTAAGTATATAGGCAGCAGTTAACAACGCATCACTCCAAAAGTTGATAGGTAAGTTAGCATGTGCCATCATGGACCTAACCATTTCCAGTAGGGTTCTGTTTCTTCTCTCCGCAACACCATTTTGTTGAGGAGTATATAGAATAGATAATTGTCTTTCTATTCCTTTTTCATCACATAATTTTCTGAACTCATCAGATAAATATTCTCGACCTCGATCGGATCTCAATGCTTTTATTTTCTTGTCTAATTGATTCTCTACCAGGTTCATAAATCTTTTGAAACAACTTATTGCTTCAGATTTGTGAGAAATTAAATAGACATATCCGAATCGAGTATAATCATCTATAAAAGTGATGAAATAAACAGCCCCATGCCTTCCTCTTACATTCATTGGACCACGTACATCATAATGGATTAAATGCAGAGGAAATTCAGCTCTTTTACCTTTTCCAAATGGTTTCCTTGTCGATTTCCCTTCTAGGCAATGCTTACATATGGGCAAATCGACTTTTTCAATGTTGCCCAACAAGCCCTCTTTGGCTAGTCTATTCATACGTTGTTGGCCAATGTGACCAAGTTTAGCATGCCATACATTCACATCATTATCATATGTATTAGGAGATGTGAGAAGGGAATAACAAACATTTGCATTAACATAATCAATATCTAATACAATGAAACCATCCAGAAAATAACCACAACCATAGTAATTTGTATTAAAAAACAAATCCACATCTCTATCATAGAAGTTCATATTAAAACCTAATTTAACCAACACTAAAACAGACACTAAATTCCGACAAATCTCCGGAGCATACAACACATCATGTAGGAACAAAGTGCGTCCACCACGCATATTCGGTTGGCATGTGCCAATTCCTTTCACTTCAGCTCTGAGTTGTTTCCCACACAGATCCACTTAGTTCCGCTTGGTACTCGTCGGAATTCCACGAAGGATCCTCTATCCTTCGCTACATGGTCTGTCGCTCCCGAATCCACAGTCCACAAAGGATTAGACTCGGTTAAGAATACGAACTCGACACAAAAGCAAAGTTCTGAAAAATACAAGGGGTGCATACCTTCTTTGGCTCACGACAAATCGCGAGCATAGTGACCCTTCTTGTCACGGTTGTAGCATTTCACCCTTGCAAGCTTTTTCATGCGAGGATGCTTTCCTCTTTCATGTTGGTTAAACTTGGGTTTCTTCCCCTGAAGGACCTGCTTCCTTGCCTTTCCCTTTATCAAACCGGTTAGGGCGCTTGCGCTTGGAGCTCGAAGCTCCATTTGAGCTAGAACTAGCATGATAGAGTTCAAGATCCGGCTTAGCCGCTAACAAAGGTCCTCTTCCAGCTCAAGATGACGCATTGCATCCTCGAAGGTTTTGATATTTTCATTATGAGTCGGTGCACCTTCATATGCTCCCAACTCGAGGTAAGGAACGAATCACTGCTTGCACTTGCTGCTCATCCGTCGGGACATGGCCAGCGTCTTTCGGCTCGGTTATCATGTTTGACATCTTTCTAAGATGTTGCTTCATGGTCTGACCATGAGGCTTCTTATAAGAGTCAAACCTAATAGTGAGCTGCCTCAGTCTAGTCACCGAAGTATGACCAAATCTTGCCGCCAATGCTTCCCACATTTCTTTGGCATTGTCAAAATGCCTAAACTCTCGCATGACGTCATTTTCCATGCTGCTCAGCAACGTGATGCGAGCAAGAGAGTTCTTTCTTTTCCACGCAGCAAATGCATCCTTGTCTCTTTTGTGCTGTGCAGTGTTTCCTTCTTCAGGGTTCTACCATGGTCGGGTTAAGAGCCTCAAGTGCTTCTTGCTCTTCCAAAGACATACTGGATTTTCATTTGCCAAATTTCATAGTTGTCACCATTTAGCTTTTCACCTTTGTTCAGCTCGGCAACTATGCTCTTTGTGGCTGAGGCCATTGTTCTGAACACATCAGACATATATGCACGAGTTATTAATGCCTATCATTTATGCATCCCATTTTTGCACAGACCCATCATATTAATGAATGATTTCAAGTAAGGTTTTATAATCAAAAGGTCACTACGTTTCCAATCATCCTCCAAAAATCCTAACTTAAAACTATCATTAATATGATTGTCATATGCAAAATCAATTCTATGAAGCTACAAAAACTTCTATAACTACCAACAGCAACCAGCAATAACAGAAAGCAACAGATAATTGACATACAAAATAATAATGCTTTCACTTAATACAACTAACAAATAGGTTGCTACATCAACAACAATTAGGTAGTAAACATTACATAATATGTCCACAAAACACACTTAACAAAAAGAAAACAGTCAATACATCTAATACCAAGCCAGCACACGAACTGAGAAAGATCCTCTTTTGTTCAAATTCTGGATCTTTTCCCTTGTAACAATGCAGTAATATTCTTTTACAAAATCCAATACAATTTTCTTATATGAAGCAGCACCGTTGACATCCCATATGCGATTCAACACATCTTGCCATTCAGGTGGAAGAGTGTTAATGAAAAATCGCACTATCTCTGACTGTGGCATGGGATGACCATTCCATATGACCTGTTGTATCTTCCCGTTGACTTCAAGAACATGATCAATTAAGTCACCATTCTCCCATCGATAATCAGTCAACTCAGCTATCAACTTAGAAAGCTTTGCCTTTTGTTTATCGGTAATCATGCGAATAGGCGTACGTAACTGAAGGGGAGGCATTGCTCCTGCAACAAATGCAGAACAAAAAAATGGATTACATATAATCCACATAAACATAATTGAAAAAAAAGAAAAAAATTCTTTTTTTTTTTTGGGTCAACGGTCAACGGTCGTCGGTCAACGGAAGTCAACGGTCAACGGTCAACGGAAGGGTCGTCGGACCGGTCGGACCGGTCGGGCCGGTCGGACCAGTCGGGCCGGTCGGACCAGTCGGGCCGGTTGGACCGGTCGCCCGGGTCGGACGGACCGACCGCACGTGCCGCATGCGTGCGTGGGCTGACGTCACGCAGACATCAGCCCGCACGTGCCGCGCACGTGCCGGGCCTTCGCGGGCGGGTCGGGTCGGGTCGGGTCGCCGGCCGGCGACGCCCGGCCAACCGACGCCGGCGCTGACGAAAGCGCGATGACGTCACCCGGCGATTAATGACCGTTGGGTGACGCCATGATGACGCGCACGCGTTGGTCTCGTGGACCGGCGCGTGCCGGCGCTGGGCTGACGAACCAGCGGCGTCTGGGTGCGTCGCGCCCATGAGCAGCGGCTTTTGGCCGTGCGTGTGGGCCCTGCGGCGTCCCCCGGCGGCGTGCGACGTGTCGCCGGACTTGTCTTGACGTCGCCTTCCTCCCTATGCCATCAGATTTTGATTTCGACTTACGAAAACTCAGAAAAAATGGCGAACAACGCTCGGGTGTCGGGATTTCTCGCCCTGATCCGTACGGCCGAAATGCTTTTGCGAAAAAATCAATCATAAACATCAAATTGATCGGGAAAAACGTGAACCTGGCTCTGATACCAATGTTGGGATCGTCGGATCCCAGAAAACGGATTCGGCACTTAAAACCGAACCCCTAAATCAATGCGGAAGATAAGCCCGGGAATTAAACACGTATCACCAATCGTAAAGCACACCACGGATTCAAACGTACCTTGTTAGCCACAGATTAGACACTGATGCCGTAAAGAGGAAGAGAAATCAGTCCCGATCGATCCGATATCGAAAAATCGCCGTGAAGTGAAGATGGCATCGCTTCTTGGCTTTTCTTGGAGAGAGAATTCTTGAAGAGAAAGAGAATGTACGTTCTAAAATCTGAAGTAGTGTCTTCTCCCTCTCTCTCATCCCTTTTATATGTTCCTCCTTCCACGGGC
Organism: Eucalyptus cloeziana; assembly: GCA_014182715.1. NCBI lineage: Eukaryota > Viridiplantae > Streptophyta > Magnoliopsida > Myrtales > Myrtaceae > Eucalyptus > Eucalyptus cloeziana. Next base: position 20,483,921 of record CM024644.1, on the reverse strand, counting down.
CTAATTCCCGTGGGCCGGGCCTTTAGGCCCATCGAGGACGGACGGGCGTTAAGCCCATCTACTTAAAACCATCACTACATATCAACGTGAAATATTTGACGTGCACCATCTGAGATTTCAAAGTGAAATTTCCTGCATTTCTGTACCTCCAAATTACTTTGAACAAGAACAGTCCTGTTCCTATGCCAGCAAAGTAATATTAAGCATGCTAAATCTCTTCCTCAAGGAGTTCATATTGGCAATATCATTGTTATCGGCACGCATAGGCCTTATGTGGAAGTTATTTCTATTATTCCTGATCGAGGCCTTCGAGTGATTGCATCAGGGACCATATTGTTAACAAGTACCATGGACACTGTAGTCAGCTGTTGTATCCCCCAGGACGTAAGGCTTGTATTAGTTGACAAGTTATGTGTTCTTTCTGGATTGAGGAATAGAATGCTTCCCCGTTTTGAGTGGCCGACAGTCTCATTAACGAATTCTTCAGAGCTACTATGTCAGAACTTTTCTAGTAATTCTTGTGGTGGAAATGCATATGCAGCAATGTCAGAGATAAAGGAAAATTATCTCCGCCTAGGAGTGTCTACTGGTGTTTAATCTGGGAAGGTTGGAGATAGCTTTCCCATTGATCTTCAATTAATAGCCAATCGTCGAATCGGCGTAACTCCTGTTTTTCTGGTGCCCTTGAGCGATTCTCTGGATTCCGCCATGATTGCTCTCAGTGATAGGCCCTGGTTCTCGCAAACAGCAAGGCACAGCCTGTCTTTTACATCGATTTCTTTTCGACCTTCAACTCATGTAACTCCAGTTTGTTCGGCTGAGTGCACCAAGGGAGTTCTATTTGTTGCCGAAGACAGTCTACATTTGGTGAGTTTTAAACTTAGTCCTATCGTTCTGGTGGTTTTTTTTTCTTGTTTGATTGCTCTTTATTTTCACTGCGTTTGAAGCTCTTTAGTGTCATCCTATATTAGCATTTTTCGACAGGACAAGTATCCTTTACACAAGCCATGACCTCTGCAATCCTGATTTGTCATCACTTCTTATTTCGAGTCCTAATTTATTTTCTTTTTGGGCTAAGGAGAATTTTGTACTTACAAAAGCATTGGCTACTGTCCTATCTGATCAGTGATTTATTTGACCTAGATCGATGAAGAAAAAACATCTAAATACCCCTTCAAAAGATTTAAAAAATCTATGATGATTGCACGTTTAGTGCATCATGTCCACTCACAAAACAACTGGTGAATAGAATAAAAAAATTCAATACTCTTGGAAAGCCCCTCCCCCCCGTTCCTCCCTGAATTAAAACATGGATTAAAGTTCTGTATTCTACATTTCCAAACAAATAATTGTTGGGTTCAAGGCAGAGTTGCTGGATAACACTAATTCTTTCTTCACAGTCAAGCCACAATGGAAGCACTGCTCCTTTAATGCTGTACTAGCGATTTTGACCCCTGAATAACCGATCCTGAACTGCATATCAATTATCTTTCTTATTTATGACCTGTCATGATTATTATAATTTTAATTTTAGGCCTGTATTTTAGCGACAAATGTCAATGGAGTCCTTTAACTTTGCAGCAAACATAGTACTGTCGATATAGTCCTAAAAAAACTGAATATTTGCATCTTAGTTCAAGTACAAGATCAGAGAAAAGGATGTTCCACCTTCCGCCTTTCTGTTCCACATTCCAGAGCGATCCACATCCTAAATAACCTTGCTTGTACGTCCACGGTTTTACTTGCAGCTGTTGCCCAGCTAATTCCAGTCAATGCATCAAGAAAAGAGCTGTCATTGATGTTGAGCAGGGTAGCAGCTAACGATAATCAGCATTTTTTTGAAATGGAAAAATATCTACTTGCAATCAAAAGCCTTTTTTTTCTTGACTCGTGGGCTATAAGAACGTTATCTGTTGCTGCTTCTTAGGTAAAAGGCAATCGCACTTAAAGCTATTTGCCGCCCTTAATGGTCCTCCAGGGATGAATAGCTTTGCCATAGATTCATTTCCTTGACTAATGAGCTTATGAAATTGTTATCTGATTCCTGCCTTTTGTCTGTCAAGTGAAGTTTTTCGCTGAAAGGCTGAAAGTACTTTCATCTACGGATCTCTCGTTATTTTGGATTGCAACTTCCATTTGATTGAAAGAAATAGCCAAAATCAACCTTCTTTTAGTTCAGGAATGAAGTGAACTTTTTTCCACCGCACAGTGATTTTGACACTCCCAAGATTCCCTATTGGGATATCCAGGATGAACATACGAGTTAGGAAGGACGTCGGGTCTCCTGTTCTCAGGATAAGTAAGCCACTGTCATTTTCTTCTCTGTGTCGAAGATATGTAGGACAGCTTCCTTTAGAGGCTCTAGTTGTGTCGAGAGAAGCAAATCCAGTAGAGAAAAAGCTTTAGATGCTGCCAAAGTGACGTCGGGAGGCAATGCCCCGCTTATAAGAGCGAAGGTATTCAGTCGGGACCGCACTAATTCCTCATCATCTAGCAAAACTCACGAAGGCGTTGTTATAGGAATATTGTTGAAGGATGGAATTATGTGATCCGCTTGTCCTCGGCAAAACTCATGGCGTTACCCTTCATAGGAGGTATAAAAGGCTCCATTCCAGTAACAAGGTATGTTTACTCAGAATTCCCCATCGGATGGTTAGACTGGGCTGATAAAAAGCGTCTCTTGTGTTCGTGTACTCCGCACCTGATAACTCAGGCAGAAAAATATTTCATTCCCGTGTCATGTACGGTTGTGAGAAGTAATCAGGGAGAGATAATCGCATGTTGAGAGTTCTGTTTCAAATTGATAGTGAAACCAATGACTTAGGTGTGAATTCTAGTCTCGAGGCTTTCTCTTGATTATCAGATTGTTTTAATTTGATTTCAATTGCTCAATGGGTGATCATCAAAAAGTAGTGGCCTAATTGCGACAAGTGTGAACTCATTATGATGAGTGGTGATACATCATGACAAGTGCAACACGTCTTAACATGCTACGATCAAACCATCTTTTAAGGGTCAATGGGCCACCAAGGGATCACATTCCAGTGGAGATACCATCAGATGGGGATACTCCGTGATTGACACTCTTTGGAGGAGATTTGAAAGAACTCTTTCCTCGCAAAGTTTTGATTAAAGAATGAAAAATCTAAAACATTAAATTTGTAACACATGCAATTGTTCCATAAAATTACTAATTTGGTTATTCTGACTAGTCCAAATTATTTTGAGCCGGTTTCTTTTAGCATTAATAAATTTATTGAAAACTCAAAATTCATTTTGACCTCATGTACTACACAATTACAAAACGTTGAAAACTGATAAGAAGTAACCTTAATTAACGTTGGATTGATGTTTTTAAGCAACTAATTATTGCCGTATGGTCTTGTCACCATTACATGACATTATGGAAGACAAGAAAGAGATAGATTCGTGGGCGAGCCACAACTAAATTTAGGATTATATATTATTGAATGAGGGAAAATCATTTAATTTAGAAAGCTAACACCCAACAATAATTGAATTTTGGGACGCCGAGTTTGTTGGTCTCCAATTGATATCGATCTCTCTGGGCTGCCTACATTGGATCCTAGGTGCGCTTACATGCTTCCTCACCAAGGTAAGGTTGTTTCTAACCAACAGGAGCTGCCTATGCCTATCTGCCAATGCAGTGGGCTGCCAAGCTGCGTTCATTATTTTAACATATCAATATTCGCACACATTGTCCCTCCTCATTAAGACGATATATTTTTCAAGCCCCATACCCGACTCTTTCCTCTGAAGTGTTTTTACATTTAAGAGATCCCGAGGTCTAGACAAGGCCCCAGATGTACCTTTTTAACACCTTGCTAAGGACGGATATAGAAAATCATTCAATTCAAAAAGCTAACACCCAACAATCATTAACTTCCGGAACAAGAAGTTTGTTGGTCCCCTGTTGATATTGATCTCTCCAAGGGGCTTACCTTAGATCCTTGGTATGGTTATATGGTTCCTCATTAAGGTAGGGGCTATTTCCAACTAACAAAGGCTACCTGTGCCTAACCGTTAATGTGGTGGGCTGATAAGCAGTGTTCATTATTTTAACGTGTCAATGCCCGCATATCTTGTCCCCTTTATTGGTGTAGTTTATTTTTCGAGCTCCATACCCACCTCTACCTTGTAAGTGTTTCTACATATGAGTGATCCTAAGGTGCGGATGAGGACCGGCTTTTTAATATCTTACAAAGGACGGATACAAAAGAACCATTTAATTCAAAAAAGCTAACAAGTCGACAATCATTAACTTTCAGGACAGAAAGTTGGTTGGTCCCCAATTGATATTGATCTCTCCATGGCCCATGCACTGTCCGCATGTGGATGTATTGGATATTGATTAAATGAATATTTTGGGACACTTGCTAAGCAATTTAAGTTCTAAAAACCATATTATTTACGTGATGCAGGTGACAGGTGCTTTAAAAATCAGGATAATGATGGCTTAGTGTCACAATTATTTTTATATGGCGTGGATTTAAGATCATTTAAGTACCACGATCTTTAAAAACCACTGTACTTAAAGTACCTTTTATGACTTAATCTGTCAATTTGACGTGGCTTGCCGGAGTCAATTAGATGGAAGCTTATAAAAAAAATTGAAACTAAATAAATTGTTCATTGACTATTAGTAGATTTTTAGCTCTACACTTTTTTAATTTGACCAAACGATATCGTGAGCCAAAAGCGGAAGCACAAATATATGCTCTAGTTTTGCCACTCTTTTTCTTAATTTTGTTAGACTCAAAAGCAAAATAATGAGCAAAGATTCTCTTTAAGTAATTTCGTTTAAAATCACAACAAAAAAGGAAGTAAGGAAATTTTCTTCACCTCTCGAAATTATGCATTTGTTTTTTCTCTGAAATTGCTCTATTTTAAGATGAAATAATAACGCTTGGAGCTTTGTTGTAATGTGCCAACTCTCTTCGATCAACTGCAAGGATCAATAGTACTACGCGTTTGGGGACCAATTTAGCCCCCAATTTCTCAATATGTGAAAAAATAAATGCATTTAACGAAGTTGTTCCGTAGATGAATTGTGCACCGCACAAATTGGAATGCTTTGTGCCAAAAATATAAGAACAGTCACTTTAAGAAGACTTTATGAACCATCAATTTAGTGTCGAAATTTTTTGAAAGCATCCAAATCTTATCTCTGACAAGTCTCCAAATTCAGGAGCACGAATAGAGAGATCTAAGTAGTTTCTATATGCAATTGTGCAATTCGACTATGAATAGCTTCCTTAACCCTTTAAACTGTGTTTGGTAGTCCGGATTTATGTTTAGATAATATAACAAAATATTCTATCTAGTTTGACAACCACTTATGAATTGGATAAACTCAGATTTACCTAAATAAGAAATCTGTGTTATGGGATGGGATAAACTCGAATGGATATATATATATATATATTTTAAATAAAAGAAAGAGTGATGGAGTCCAGCTTCGTCGGACCATTGCGATGACAACCAATCATCCTTACTCCTGATCACCATGTCATCTCTGATCAACACCGTTCAGCCGATCATCCTCCGATGACCATCTAACCAAACCAGGCTGAAAACTCGTCTTTGAAAAAGTAGAAGATGAAGAAAAAAAAATGAAAATGCATGAAGTTTTGGGCATTGGTATGTTGGTCCTGGACGGTGATCACTTGATTTTGTTGTGATGCTTTGACGCGTGATCCTATCCTCAACTAAAATTTGAGAATTTGAGCTAACAACCGAAAGATTTCGAAGGAGGAGGAGCTCCAGCAAAAATAGTGACTAGTGCTAATCTCGACCAATTTCATCGCTTCAGTTCGCGTGTTGTCTCTTGGCTCGTTGCCGTTTGCTGTGGAATTGCTTGATTGAGTAATTGGTAAGGGATGCGATGTTAATGGAATTTGCTGTTTGTGTTGCGGTGAATATTGTGATTCGTAGTAAGCATTGTTAGTGTTGTGTACCCATAGTACGAGCTTCTTAAGAAGGAGGTGTTCTTGGTGGAGGTGGTGGACTCCATCTTCAAGTCTTGAGAATCGATGTCACATCCCAAGGCGATTTGCTAGCCCTAGATTCGAGAGCATCACCTCTGTAAGCAAATGACAATTTCAAACATTTTCAATCATATATTAAATTGCACCAGACATGTAATAAGTTTTTTTACAATCCAAAATATATTTGAAAGATTTCTAATCATATCTTATCCTAATCATATCACAATCCAAATTCAGATGATCAAACGTCTCCTTATATCACACTTGGTGGCCTAGATAAGAGGCCAGATAAGATCAAAGTTGCCCTATCTAGCGCTTGGTGATGCACATTGGATGGGATAAATCCGGTTGTGTCTAGATTGAAACCCAAATTTCCTGGCTTTGAGGGTGGGCCGTACTCCAGCTTGGTAGTTTCCACCGCCTATCCAACTAAGCTTGGATAACAGAACATATTACACAATAGTTTTTTTTTTCAAAAAAGGTAAGAAGAAAACCAGAGATGTTTCCTACTTTGCTGGCCACGGTTGCACCGCCCAACGGTGGTCGCTTGAGATTTTCCATTTTCTCTCACCCAACTGCGGTGGATTGTGCAATCCTTCACGGTGGTCAATGACCACCGCGAGGCAGTCGCACCTCCTAGTCACAGTAATTCCAAAAGGTTGTGCCAATTTTAAGAATTACAGAACCACACGCGAACTCGACCCAAAAAGTTTTATCACGCGATGATGACATCATTAATCCATGAAACTATTTTAGAATAAATTGTCCATTGTTCGTTACACTAGATGTTAAAAATGTCAAACATGAAAATAATTAATAAATGATTCGGTGATATCACATCATCGCGTAACTTAAATTTAAATGCATTCCACCATCTATGATCTCTCCGCCTTATCACAATCAAGTCCATCTTGCAGCGGTTGAAGGATGTCATATCCATGGGTGGGATCCCTATTACAGCTTCCTCAAGCATGTAAGTTTTAAGATAGTCTCAACATATCAAAACCCTCCTTTGGCTAGTAGCGCATAAGCATTTATTAACCAATGAATTGAAGATGTCTCGCAATAAGGGAGGTAATTCTTATTGTCTGCGTTGTGAATCTTCAATGGAAATAACATTGCATGTTTTGCAAGATTGTCCAGTCATTAGGAACATTTGGGTTGATCTCGTCCCACAAAATTGTTTTGAAGAGTTTTGCTCCATGAATGTCTCTCAATGGTTGAAATTTAATTTGGTTGACATCAAGAGATTTAACTCTCACTTTGATTGGAGTACTGCTTTTGGTGTGAGCATATGGCTTTTTTGGCAATGGCGAAACAAGTCTCTATTTCAAGAAAGTTTTGTTTTTCCTTCCAACCTTGTACAAGTAATCCTTTCACACATGAAGGAAATGATCAAGTTGTCTACAAGTGGATCACGTACTTCTCCCATTATGGTGGCTTGGGCTCCTCCTCCACCAGAATGGATTAAATTTAATACAGATGGGGCATCTAAAAATAATCCTAGACTTGTAGGAACTGAAGGATTATTCCTAATCAAGGGAGAGATTGGCTTAGGAGTTTTACCTCATTTCTTGGAGTTTTTTTTTTTTTTTTGGAGACAGGGAGGAACCGAACTGCGGTGACAACAAGTGCCAGAACCCCCCGCGACGCTAGCGTAAGACCCACCACCACGGCCACGCTTAATACACTTACTGCCACGCCGCATCGAATCTCTCCCCTCTCTTACGAAGGATCACTGGCCTTTACTGCGGACCCACCACGGCTGGTGGTTTTCTTGGAGTATGTTCGTCTCTACAAACTGAATTATGGGCACTATGGATGAGACTTACCATTGCAAAGCAATAAGGTTTCCACAAACTCATCATTGACATGGACTCCAAAATTATTACCGAACTTGTTGACTTAGAGAGAGTAGTGGATGACATTGGTTCTGCACTACTTAAGAATATCAGAATGCTATTAAGCTTTCATTTTAAATTTAAAATTCATCATATTTTTTAGAAGGCAATTGGCTTGTTGATATGCTTGCTAATGTTGGTATAGCGAAGTGTTTGGATATTACGTTTTAGCCGTAGCCGCTTAGAGAATTATCTTATATTTTGCTTAGTGATAAAATTGGTATTATAGACTTAAGACGTTAATTTTTCTCAGTTTTGTATCTTGTATTCATTAAGGAAAAAAAAAGTTTTAAGACAGGCTAGTGCAGAGGATTCCTAGCCACAAAATAGTGTGGTCCTCACAGCGCTCAACCCCTTTTCAGCTTGACATCCCATGAACTTTTTGAGATTGGCCTTATGTAATTGTAGCCCTTGTCTTTTCGTTGTGTATTACGATAAGACCACGCGTCAAGTCAATTTTGAGATTTGCCGTAGCCAACACGATGACAACGAAGTACTCTACTAAACGACTATAATAAAAATATATTTATAAAGCAACGTCAAAAAAGATATTTAAATCGGTTATTATATGTAATAATAATCCGCCACATGACTTCACATATTGATTCAAATCGGTTATATTCATCAATGTAGGTTTGAGCCTCAGGACAATTTCTTCCGGTTGCTGACGCCTTTCCTCGATCCCAGGACAGAGAAGGACTTTCTTTTCGAGGTGAAAAATGACGATGGGACGGTCCAATTGTGTACTTATTTCAATGGCTTGTGCAAGATTCTCAGGGCGAATCCCAAGGCCTTTGTAGATGATGTGGTTAAGGCTGACGAGAAGTCGAGCGACGAGAAGAAAAATGAGCGTTTGGAGTTTTTGCTGACAAATCATCCTGCTGAGTTGTTGCATCCGTATACAAAGGAGTGGAAAGCTAAGTTGGAGGAGATGGAATTGGGTTGTGATGCTCCTGATGATGAAGATGATTGGAGTGGTAGTAGAAGTGATAATGAGATTGTAGATTGGATAGAGGATGATGATGATGATGCTGATGAGGAGGAGGAGGAGGAGGAGGAGGGTGATCAAGATGATACGGTCATGGAGTTGGAAGATGGTGGAGATGATGAATCGGGTATAGAAGACGACAACACCGATGAAGAAGAGGAGAAGTATTGGCAAGAGGAATTTAATAAAGCAGCAAACAACTCTGAACGAATGGAAATGTTAGCAAAGCGGAGTGTTGAAGTAACAACGGAGCACTATAAGAAGCAATTGAAGGAAATGAAAGATGGAGATGAAACCGCAATGAGGGGCGCAAAGGAAATGAAAGATGGAGATGAAACCGCAATGAGGGGCGCAAAACCAAAAGTCAGTCCAGAAGAATGGAAGACCATTGGAATTGGCCCATGGAGGAAGAGAATTAGGAAGAGCAAGATTCCTCCAGAACTATTTCTGCGAGCAGCAGTTAGGCCGTTTACTTATAGGAATCTCGTGAAAGAGGTTGTTCTGACTAGGCATGCCATTTTAGATGGTGACATTGGAACAGAAAAGCCTGAATAGGTTGTTTGCCATTGGGATAATAGCTTTTATGCATCTGCCGCCAGATAAGGAATACCTTATTTGTTAGATATAAGGCACTAAGAGATATTTTGAGGAATATTTCATGTTGATTTAAAATTAGGATCTGCTCAGTAGCATGTAGTGTAATGTTGTTTTGACTCATATTTACTTTTTCATTCTGTTAAGTTTTATTCTGAAACTGATTATAGGTAAAGTTAGCTCTGGGAATAATCTCGATTTTCTTGAACTCAAAATATATTGTTTGGGAGATTGCCTTCTTTTATAAATATATATAGAAGAATTCGACATCCTTTCAAAGTACATGATGTGATGTCCATTATTAGCTAAAAGTTTGGAAAATTAGGTGAACTCTACCGTCAGTCTTCAAAGTTATGTATGTTCCTTTGGTTTCATATGTTTAAAAACTTCAAGGAAATCATTTGCCTGATCTTTTGTGTGTATCATTTGAGATTGCAAAATGAAGGTCTGACATATCTGTATCCGAAATATACTTTACGTCCCATGATCTGAAGAATGGATGTTAGCCAAGCTGCATCTGGTGATAACTCTTTTAAGAGTTCTCAGCCTTTACTCTGTTAAATTATTCTTGCTTGCTTTTCACTCTGTTTATATCTTTTAGTTTCTTCAACACACATTAAGCGTTGTGGGAAGTAATGGAAGAGCAGTGCAAGACGTGGTTATCCTCGTGAATGTATTTTTGTCATCGAGCTGTGCCCGTTTTAAACTTAGGTCCATCACCTCATTTGTTTGGCATTTCTCTCAGTGTGCTTCTGTAGAGGTTCTATAATCATTGTTAATCTCTTGCTATCTTAAACAGGGGGATAGAACAACAAACTGTTTCTGAAATGTGATATTTTGCGAGTCGAAGAGTGAGTTTGTTATCTTGAGATTCTGCTATCTCCAACTTCTTAACGTAAGGTGCAGCAAAAGTTTTGCTGTGTATTAATGCTGGGAAGAAAATGCAGAAAGTGCTATACGCGTTTGTGTTCTGTTTCATAGGTGATTGAGTGCTGTTCTGAGACCTTTGATGTTGCACAATGGAAAGTCATATGGAGTTCTATTACTTCATTTTGACAATCTTGTGTCCTCGGGGCTTGTAAGAATAGATCCCACTATTTTAAGGACATTGGGGATTAAGAACTATGGGAAATATGTTCAGGGTTTGCAACTCTTTTGAGCATTTAGAGACTTAAATGTGTCGGCTTATATGTTTGTTATGTATGAATGCTGAAAAGATCTCGTTCTGGTTCCATCGATTAGGATGCAGACTACTTATTCCTGAAATGAAACTTTGGTTCTTTTGTTGTGCCTAAGGAGTATTCATCATTCATTCCAAGGAACATTCCCGTCCATCTGATAGAGGGAATTCAATATTGTTTTTTCCAACCTTTGCACTATTCATCACCTGCAGATCTTGCACTTGACCATGTTTGCTCCTCCAGGATTCAGGCGGACCACTTTCAAGTTCTTTTTCTGTCAAAAGACACATCTCCTAAGACTTGCAAACTCCTGTTCGGATGTGTCGGCTCTCAAGTGGAATCGCTGTGCCTCCCTTTCACCTTACAGTGATTTCGACACTCTCCCAGGATTCCTTGTCAGGAAATCCAGGATGACATACTAGGAAGGACGGGGATTCTCTTGTTCTTGGGATAAACGGGCCATTTGCTTCTCCGTGTTGATGATTGGTAGGATCCTCCCAATGCACAATGTAGTAATATTGTCGAAGGACGGAATTGTGCGATTGCTGGTCGTCGGCAAAGCTTATGGTATCACGCTCCATAGGAAGTATAAAAGGATCCGTTCCAGTATCCACGTACGTAAATCTAAAATTTGCTTACAGCAAAAGATGCTGGCAATTATCGGTGGTTCAATTGGGCTGATAAAAAGCGTTCCTGCAACCAGATCTTGTGTTCATATACTCTGGACCTATAACTGACTTGGAAAAAAATGTCATTCCTCGGTCAAGCAAGGTTGTGGTAAGTAAATAAGGGAAGATAATGGCAACTTGAGAGTTCTGTTTCAAATTGATAGTGAAAGCAATGACTTACCAGTATGAAATCCAGTCTTGAGATTGTATCTTGATTATCATATTGTTTTAGTTTGATTTCATTTGCCTGATGGGTGACCATTGACAAGCAATGGCCTCTCGTGACAGCTTGACAGGTGTTGGCTGGTTACGATAAGTGGTGATATATCATGACAAGTGTAACATATCTTAACATGCGGCGGTCAAACCGTCCTTAAGGCTCGATGGGCCTTTGGTCTTTAGATGGTAGTTGCACCGTTATTTCCTCACATAGGATGACTTTAAAGCGGGGTTTCGTCGAGTACCCATGGAGTTGGAGATACCCGTCGGGATTCACAAGACTATGTGGCATCCGCTTAACGGTTTAGCCAATTCTGTCATTATCATATTTTAAGACTGATAATCAAAATTTAATAGAATTTACAACAGAGAAGCAAATGGTCCATGGTTTCGTTCTATTCTATAGAAACGACGTTTCTATAATACTTTTCATGATTTGGTTCTGTTGAATTCTTGATTAAGTTTGCTTGTTCTATTTATAGAGACATCAAGAGATAGCATATGGGATTGGAGATCCTCATCAGGCTGTGTAAAACTTGCTTGAGCCTCACTAATAAGCATGCACACATATGTTAGGACATGAACACAAAACAAAGGATAAAATTGCCCAAAAATTCATAATCTATTGCACTTTTATTAAAATTAGTTCTAAACTTTTCAATTTTGCCAATAGTCCTAAACATTTTGATAATTTGCTAATTGAATCCATTCAGCTAATTTTGGTCAGAATTTGCTGACGTGGACGCCGATCATTCTAGATGACACGTCAAATATTGACGTGATCATTTTTTAAATAATATTTAAATAAATTTTTGAAATTTTATGGTTTTTTTTTTTTTGTGTTTTCTTTTTCTTTACTTTTTTTTTTTTTGTGTGTTTTTGAGTAAGGGCTAGCAACCCAACGAGGACTTCCTTTCTGTGGAATCGAATATTAACAGCTACTTTAGGAGGAATGTTTTTATCCTCGCTGGCTTTGGGGGAGGGTGTCATGGCTTGGCCAGCAAGGGTCGCCAAGCCCTTGCCTAGCCAAATTCGGTGAGGGAGTCGCGACCATTGTCAAATCTAGGTGGGGGCTTGCATGCCCTCACACAAAGCCGGTGAGGGTCCATTAGCCCTTACTAGTGACTGGCGTGAGTTGTCCGCCCTAACTTAAAAGCCAAAAGGAAAGCAAAGAAAAGGGGAAAAAATAAAGAAAAAAATAATAATTTTTTTAAAAATTATTAAAATATTAGCAAAACCGTCAATGTCGGTAATTTCCAGCCAAAATTGGGTGGATGGACTCACCTGATAAATTATTAAAATGTTTATGACTAAATTGATAAAAAGTAAAAAATTTAGGACTTAATTGACAAAAATGCGATAATTTTGTGATTTTTGGATGATTTTTCCGGAAAAAAAGTGGAGAAGCCGAAACATCATTTTTGAAAAATAAAAAGAACAAGGAAAAAAAAAACAAGAGGCGCACATGAAATTGCTCCATATTTAATCACTCCAAGCCCAGCCGGCATCCTTACGGGACACTACATTCACCTTCTCGTGTTTCTTAAAAACTTTCAATAGAGAACAACTGTTACATTGGCAAAGAGGCAGAGAGACCATAAAAGAGTGAGCGAATCACTATGCAGCAGCGGAGGCATCTTCCAAGCCCCACACGGCCGCGTCCACGGCAACGGGACGCAGACTCTGGTCCCGTCACATGGCTTCAGTGCTGACCGGACCGTTTGGCACGACGTCGTGCCGTTCTTTGCGTGCTTCTTCAAAGTGGTGGTCTACGACTTGGCCTTCGTCCATCAGTCCGGGCATGTACGGCACAGCCGCAAGCATGTACTCGGACCTGGGGGGTTACGCTGAAGACTCGGTGCGCATTCTGGACGAGCTGAAGCTGAAGAGGAGCATTTGCGTCGGTCACTCGATGTCAGCCGTGATCGGGTGCTTGGCAGCAATACGCAGGCCCGACCTCTTTAAACACATTGTGCTGCTCAGTGGATCTCCCAGGTAGTCTCTCTCTCTCTCTCACTCATTTTCCTTTCTTCTCTGTTGACCAAGCTTTTTCCATGCATTTTTGCTGAGTTGTACTTCATATAATGCATATACTGCAGCCAGATATATTTTCTGTAGATTCACATGCACACGTAAACAAACACCGTATTCCCAATATCTTTTTAGAGTTTAAAGAATCATCATTTTGCCTCATAGGCTAAGTTACGGGGAAAAAAAAAACGATTCTGTTAAGTGCATGACATCGGTCATCTTTGTTGGAGAAAACTCCGTTGATATTTTGAAGCTGACAAAACTTATCTACATTTTGTTTTGAAGATTTCCAGACTTCTATGTCAAAGTCTGAAGAATCCAAGATTTTTGTGTCAAAATCTGTTTTGCATCAGAAGTCTGCTCACTCTGACAAATTCCAGATTGAACACAAGTAAAGAATGAAGACTTATTCAGATGCGGGATTATCTTTCTTTGAAGTTTCTTTAAGGGTTCGGTTCGTATGGATTATATATGATCTTCTGGTTGGAAATATTACATATGAGATTGATTATCTTTATTGGAATCAATTAGGATACATCAAATCTTTTTGGAAGGCAAGTAAATTTGAAAAGAATCTACTTATGGAAATCAAGATCCTGATTGTATGGGCGAACGTAATTGACGGGTTTTCATCACGATCTTCAAATGGCTCGAGATCATCTTGATTGATTCTGTCCAACGGGTTGATTGGAAGAATTCATTTGGAAAGTGCCAACGGTCGAGAAGGCATGAAAGAGTATCTAAGGAAGACTCTCTAGTTGTTCCATAGAATGCGTGAAAGAGAAATTCCAAAGTTTGAAACTTCCCATTCTCTTGTTACTTCTTACACTGAGCTCAAAGTTGTACTCAAAAGAGAGAGATTTATAGTGTAACTTCGTGAGAGAGCAGTAGAGACTCTTCACTGTGAAGTTGAGATCACAGATTGTAAATTCTCTTTTAAGTCTTAGTGGAAACAGGCCAGGAGGCTGTTAGCGTGAGAGAGTGGATGTAGGCTTGATCTAAGTCGAACCACTATAAATTCCGTGTTCTTATTCTCTTCCCTAAACTCATTTACTTTGTTTGTAGTTCTGTTTAGAGTTAAAGTCTGAACTCGCTCAAAATCTATTGCTCTTCAGACTTAGTTTCAAAAGATAAATATTTTTATTACTCTTTGCAAAAATTGTATTCACACCTATTCACTCCCCTCTAGGTGTTCATACTAGTACTTACAATTGGAATTAGAGTTTGTGTGCTTAATTATTGAAGTGTTTTACATCTAAGCTAAAGATCTTCTATGGCTAGTATTTTGGCTCCAAGTTTGGTTGAAGGTTAGAGTAACACTAGACCTCCTTACTTCGATGGAAAGGAATACAATGTGTGGAAGAACAAGATGAATGCATTTCTCAGATCCAGAGATCCTTTAGAGTGGGATGTTGTAGAAAAAAGGATCAACCCTAAAGCAATATCAGCTTCTGACCAAGGAAAAGAAGTTATTGATGCTGACGAAACAACACAAGCTAAAATTATCAAGAGACAAGCTCTTGACGCAAAAGCAATCTACTCTTTATACTGTGCCTTATCTACCATTGAGTATAATTGAATTTCTTCTTGTGAAATAGCAAAAGAAGTTTGGGACAGATTACATGTTACCTACGAAGGGACTGACTGTATGAATGAAACCAAAATAAACATTTTGCTTGGACAATATGAAGCCTTCAGAATGAAGCTTGGAGAATCTATAATTCATATGTTTAATTGCTTCACAAAGATTGTAAATGACCTGGCTTATCAAGGTTAGCCAATCTTAGGACCAATGAAAGTCAACAAACTACTGCGTGGGCTTTCGAAAGATTGGAATTATGTGAAGACTTCAATTAGAGAAACACAAAGGATCATGTCTCTATTAGTTGATGAATTGATAGGCACACTTCAGTCATACAAAGTGAAGCAAATAAATGATGAAGAAGATCCTAAAGGTGAGAAGTCAATTGTTTTAAAATCTAACATTGATTCTGATGATACAGATTCAGATGATGATATGGACGTGATGAGCTAGCACTTATGATTAAGAAATTCAGAAAACTGAATAGAAAGGGAAGAAGATTCAATTGGAAGAAGCAGAGCACACAAAATTTCCAGAAGAGACCTTCTAAGGACAATGAAACCAACAAAGATGTGATATGTTTCGAATGCAAGAAAAAATTGGCATATCAGACCTGACCGTCTTCTATTGAAGAAGAAGAAAGGAAAAACTGAGAAATACAAAAATGCTCTCAAAGTTGAAACTTGAAGTAACATCAAGTGTGAGGAAAGTGAAGAAGAATATGCCAATATATGTCTAATGGTACATTCGTAATCGACTCAATCAGAAACAGACTCTGATTCAGACTCAGATAAAGGAATTGAGGTAAGTGATTTAAAAATTCCTATCAAAGTCTCTAATACATAGATGAACTTTGTCTAAATCTTAAATCCTCTCTTAAAAGGATTTCTGAACTAAAAAATGAGAATTCTAAGCTCAGGCAATAGGAAGTTTCTTGGAAAAAAAAAATTGAAAGTTTGAAAACAAGTTTTGATAATTTGAAAGAAAATTCTGACTCTCTTTCAAAGGAAAATACCCTTTTGAAAAGTGATATTTCAAATATAACAAAGAAATTTTCAAAAGGATCTGAGAAACTGAAGAAAATTCTTTCAGCTCAAATACCCTATGTCGCGACCAAATTTTCAGGTGAACCACCTAGGGTTTTGGCTAATGGATTGCTAAGCCTAGACTAGCTCGGGCTCTCTCAAACTCATACCAATTCACGACTTAGGTTCAAGTTTTTAACATGCAATTGGTTTTTCAATTAGGAGTCGCCACTAATCTATTTTTGGTGGGTCGATTAGAAACCCAAGTAAAGTTCGGTACCTCTCTTTTTATTTTGAAAAAAATATTTTGCAAGCAGTTTTAATTGATATTAATTCACATCATACGAGTGCGCAAACCACCAATTTAACATCCAGATAAAGCAATGAATAAATTGCAGGACTTACCTCATAGCAACGAAACCATCTGCAATGTTAGATAAGAATTCACATCAACAATCCTAGATATGATTTCTAATTAACATGTAATCACTAAATTTTTGTTTTCACTTATTTAATGAAAATCATGATTTATGCGATGCATGTCACTAATCTAACATGAAATGATATGACATGGCAACATGACTTAAACTATATGACATAAATGAGCATGCGGCCTATCCTGAAGCATGAGATGAATTTATTCTAAAAAATGATTTTTGTATTTTCCATGAGATTCGAAATTAAAGAAATGCAACACTTAAACATGCAATCTAAATGAACCAAATGACCTAATTCTAATGACGAGCAATTTCTAACTAAATGAACCTAGCAACCATCACTAGATGACGAGCATTTCATGAACCTAATCCTACATGACATGCGAATGATTTTTCTTTTTTTTGTATATTTTTATAAAAATTTGTAATTAAAATTACTAAAAATAAAAATCTCACTAAAGTGAAAATTAAAGTGAAATGCTATATATTCTAAATGCCTTCTAAACATGCATTAAAAAAAAACTAACCTATCAATGCAATCAATTCTAATCTACATGGAATGCAAATGCCATCTTTTTTTGTATTTTCAGGATAAATAGGACAACTAAGAGATAAACATCAAACCATCCACGGCCATCGAAAATATTATCAATCACTCAATTTGAAATTCAAACTTGACTATCTCGCTAATAAAATCGATAAATTGATCTTAAGCCTTAAAGATTAAGATATCAATTTTACTCCCGCGTGAATAATTATTCCATCTAAAGCCTTATAGATAGAATAAAAATTCATGCGGTTGCGAATTGGATGCTACATCATGGAATTTCAATCATGCATTGGAAAAAATTCAAACAAAGAGATAAGATATCAAAAACTAAACAAGATAAAATAAATCTTCCTAATAAACTAAATCTAACAAATCTACCTAATAAAATAAAATAAATCTCTACTTAAATTTGAATTTTTCCAAAAATCTAATCGGTAGAATGGACCAACGGTGGGCGCGGCACGGCACGGCTCGGCTCTAGGGCAACAGCTGTGGTGGTATCTCGGCGTGGCTCGACAAAGCCGCGAAAAGTTCGATGGGCTATCGTTCGGAACACCAAGAAATCTGTGGCGTCAAGTTGAACAGGAGCAGCAACGTCGACGCAACAAAATCGTCGAGTTTCACCAATCTTGGACTGGACCGTGATAGGCGCGATTCAAGGCCGAGAAACCAGCGGATTCTTCTGCACCAATGGATGGACGCTGGAGACGATGTTGTTCAGTCTTCTTTGAAGCACACCAGCACCCAAAAGAGCTGCAGGCACACGTGGAGATCATCGACGTCGATGGAGTCCCATTGCTCTCACGATCCGCCTCCTTTCCTCTTGATTTCTCATGCGTGTTTTCTCAATTTCTTCCATCGTGTACTCAATTGTTCCCCCTCTGCCAAGTGATCCCCAAGAGAGGACTCCCCCTTCGTTGACTTTTAAACACCAAAAAGAACCCACGAAAATTCAACAGAAGAAAACCCCTTACGATTTCTTCTCTCTCGCATGATTTTTCTATTAATGTGCCCTTTTCTCAATTGTGGATCATGACCGGTCCCATCACAATTTCTTCTCTCTCTATGCTCTCAATTGTGGCTGTATGTTCAATGCGTGGCCTCTCCCAAAACCCTATGTAAACAAACCTATTTATAGGCCACCGATTATGGTTTCAATTTTTCCAAATCAATATCCTGGAAAATTTCAAATCCCTATTTTCACGAGATGATCTTTGATCATTAAAGGAAAGGCTTGGGCCAATTTACTAGCTTCGTGGGCTTAGTCCGGCTTGCCAAGTTAAAACTCAGAACCACTAATTTGAACCTATCTGTCACCGGTCCAATGCAAATGCAAAATAAATACACCTAAACCTACATGCTATGCTATGCAATTAATATTTTTTTCAGGGATAAAATTAACCCCTAATTTTCTATGCAATAAATAAATGACCGGGCCGCCAAAATTTATGTGTCAACAGCTGCCCCTCTTTGAAGGTGAGCTCGTAGATGTTGCCTTTAAAGACAAATTGAGACTTAAATTTTGACCATGTACATGCGCTGAATGATTTTTTTTTTTTTTTGTTGAAAAATGAATTCCATTTTTAAAATGCAATTTATATGATGCATGGAAATGCTAATGCAAATGCATAATGCGAAAGGAAAGGACGTACCTACAGTTACTCATCAATTAGTGCGGTAGAGCATTTTTGAGGTACATGATAAATTCCTATTTACTCCACAAGTACCAAACTCTCACTCAGGTCCTTGAAGAGTGGAACAGGTAATAGATTGAGACATTGAGATTGAGAAGAACATTCACATCCAAAGTGAAATGTTCAAAGAATTAAGACATTTAGATCCAGACTGAGACGTTAAGATTTTTGAACTCGAAATACCTAGATCCAGACTAAGGTACAACGAGAAAGCTCGAAAAACATTCATATACAAAGTGAAATATTCAACGAAAATAATTAAGACATCCGGGTCTAGACTGAGATATCAAGATATTTGAAGCTCGAGATACCTAGATCCAAACTAAGGTATGACGAGAAAGGTCGAAAAAACATTCACATCCAAAGTGAAATGTTTAGATGAAAATAATTAAGACATCCAGGTCCATATTGAGATGTCAAAATTTTTGAACTCGAAATACCTAGATCCAGACTAAAGTATAACGAGGAAAATTGAAGAACATTCACATCCAGAGTGAAATGTTCAACGAAAATAATCAAGATATCCGAGTCCAGACAAAGATGTCATGATTTTGGAAACTCGAAATACCTAGATCCAGACTAAGGTATAACGAGGAAGATCAAAGAACATCCATATCCAGAGTGAAATGTTCAACAAAAAGAATCAAGACATCCGGGTCTAGACTGAGATGTCAAGATCTTGAGTTCGAAATACCTAATCCAGTCTAAGGTATAATGAGAAAAATCGAAGAACATTCACATCCAGAGTGAAATGTTCAATGAAAATAATCACGACATCCGGGTCCAGATAGAGATGCCATGATTTTGAACTCGAAATACCTAGATCTAGACTAAGGTATAACGAGACAATCGAAGAACATTCACATCTAGAGTGAAATGTTCAATGAAAATAATCAAGACATCCGAGTCCAGACTGAGATGTCAAGATTTTGGGACTTTGGGCTACGAAAGCACGCCAGGTCGATAAAAGAAATCAGGGCTACAGAAGCACACCGGTTCAATAAAAGGGACTTTAGGCTACGAAAACACGCTAGGTTAATATAAATGAACACCGGGCTACGAAAGCACGCCGGATCGATAAAGAGGAACTCTGGGCTACAAAAGCACGCCGGATCGATAAAGAGGAACTCTGGGCTACAAAAGCACGCCGGGTCAAGAACTCTGGGTTACGGAAGCACGCCGAGTAAATGAAAAGGGACACTGGGCTACGAAAGCACGCTCGGTCAAGAACTCCGGGCTACGGAAGTACGCCGGGTTAGTGAAAATGGCTTCGGGCTACAAAAGCACATCGAATCTCGAGGCTTCAATGAGCAACTTGAACGTCAAATATTACTCGGTCTTCCAGGAAATATTACTTGTCAGACATGATTAGAGCAAAAACTGATATGCATTCATCAAAGAGGCAGACAATCTGAGCTACTTTTAAATGCACATTTCAAAATTCAATGAGGTTTTCATCAATTCAATCAAAGTTTATGCATAATGACTTTATCATATTTGCATCACCCAAATTTCCACAAGAAAGAACTGTCATTCAAGACAATGGCATGGACTTCGTAAAGAAACGCTAAATGAGAGACTTTCAGTTAGAAAGGACTTCCACTCACTCTTATTCAAAATAACTGTTTTATGAGAATCACTCCATCTCACCATCATCATATCGACAAAGGTCCGAGTATTCTCGCAAGCAGTACGACCTTACCAATATGAGAGGTCTTTAATAGGGACCGTAATGTGGGCTTGGTTAATGGCTTAACAAAGGGACTCTTTGAGTCAAGGCTATTGAAAGAACAACTTCGTAATCATCTTTGGGTTTACAAGTTAAGAACCCTGCAAAATGATAAAGAAATAATCTTGCTCGCATTTCTTTGAGCTATCCTTATGACATGTGAATCCATACGTTAATTCAAGTGCCCTAATCAGAAGAGACTTTGTAAGTGACGTAACGTAGATTGGGTTTATGGGTTGAGAAACAAAATGATAATTAGGCTAAAAAATGTGTATAGGGGTGAAAGTTGATGATCATCTAGGTATTGTCATCGGTCTTTTCCTTCACTAGAGATTGTCATTATAAATGCACCATTGATCTTGACTTTTTGAGTACTGCTCCATTGGGATACAATCTTTACAACTGATAGTCATCTATCTTGACTTTTTTTTTTTTTTTTTTTTTCATTTTTCATTTTCATTTGTGGGCGTTGGCCTTACTTTTACTAGGCACACCGCTTTTTCTTGCCCCTAGTTCTCATTCATTTTTTTTCACTTTTTTTTAATAGGCATTGGCCTTGCTTTTACCAGGCACATTGCTTTTTCATGCCCCTTAGTTCTATTTTGAATTCAATTTTTGTGCACAATGCATGCATCAATCAATTACACTTTGAATGACACTCGAACTTTCAAGGGTCTTAATTTGCCTTTTGCCTTGCCCTAGTGTGGGGGATGATCATCAATTGGGTTTGAAGAAATGAAATTGCAGGCTCAAGTAAGCTATGCAAATGGTATAAGTGTACAGGATAAAGAAAGAAATGCTCTTCGTCATCCTAAGGCACTTAAATTACAACATGAATTTAATGTAATAGCATGACTTGAAGATTGATGCAAGTGAAAGTAAGAAAATTTCTTTTCATTTTCCTCACCTCATGATGCCACCTTACCTCCGATTTGCCCCGGTGTGGGGTGGTTCTTGACAAGGGTAATTTGAAAGAATTTCCACAAGTGTATGGGGCTCAAAGAAGTTAAGCAATGGATCACCTGTAGTGTTTGGGATAGATAAATGAATTACCCCTTATCATTTCGGTCATCATACCTTTTACGAGAGAACTTTTTTACTTGTAGATATGAAACTTCCTACACTCATCTTACAAATGTATAAGTAAGGGACTGTGTATAGGATAAGGTTTGCCTTTCATCATCCCGACTCGTCTCATTCAGCATTCCTAAACATTTGATGTCACTCCATTGAATTGTCCATCTTGACAAATCTCCACATGAAATTGGTAAGCTAAGGGCGCGCATGGCAACCATTCCGTTCCAGAAATAGTTTCTGGAATAAAAATAGATTTTTCTATTTTTATTTCTGAAGAGTTTCTAAGCAAAAATAATCGTTTGATAACGACACAAAATTTCTATTCTAAAATAAAATTCGTTTGATAACGATACAAAATTTCTTTCTTTCACACGATCGACGACCTTTAATATAAAAAATAAAAATAAAAATGATTTATTAACAAAAAAATAAAGAAAAAAATATAAAAAATCATAAAAAATAAAATAAAAATATCCTTAAAAATAAATTTATTTTATTTATTCTATTTTATTTTATTTTACGAATAAATTTATTTTAAAATGAATAAAAATTAAAAATAAAAATAAATTTATTTGGCAAAACACTCAAGACAAATAAAAATAAATTTAATAAATTTATTTTTAATAAAAATAATTTATTTCTATTTATCATAAATAAATTATTTTTAATAAGTTTAATAAATTTATTTTTAAAAAATAAAATGATAAATAAAAATAAATTTATTAAAAATACATAAATTATTTTTATTTTTAAATGAATAAAATGAATATATTTATTTTTATTTATTTTTATTTTTAATAAAATGATATTTAAGTAAATTTATTTTTAATAAATAAATTTATTTCGATTAAATTTATTTAATTTATTTATCTATGAAAAATAAAAATAATTTTTATAATAAAAATTAAAAATAAAATGAATAAATGATATTTTTATAATAATTTTTATTTTTAAAATGATATTTATTTATTTTTAAAAATAAAAACCTATTCACTTTATTTTTAAGGATTTTTTAATTTATTCGTAAAAATAAAATAAATATCATTTTATTTTTTCGAATAAATTTCATTTTAAAATGATATTTATAAAAATAATTTATTTGACGGCCAATATGGCGGCGGGGCGCGTGTGGGCAAGCGGCCCACGGACAGTGGTCAGCTATAACGGATGAAGGAGCGGTTGACGAACGATTAGAAAAATTTTTATTTCTCATTTTTGTTCCAGAAATAGAGAAGTAGAAAATTTTTACTTCTGATTTCTATTCCAAACCTATTTCTGGAATAGAAATCTATTCCGGAAATAAAAACGGAATAAGTTTATCAAACGGATTTCTATTCCAGAAACAAATCTGGAATAGAAAAATTATTTCTGGAACAAAAATTATGGTTGGTCATGCACCTCCTAAATAGGCGAAACCACTATCGAAATTCTCTTTTCAAAAAGAGTTTGACAATTTAAGCATGAAAAGCTTTTGTGATTTCAAAACAGACAAGTTTTCACACTCAAAACATGGTTTTAAGCATTCATTCAACGGATTGCCCCACAAAGGGACTGCCTCAACAATGGACGTCCTTGGATTGTCCCTATTAATCAAGATTGAAAATCCACTCTTGCCCCTGCACAAGAGAACGTGCATGAATAGGATACTATGCAACATCAAAGTAAATGCACATGGAATATCCATTTTGGT
Source organism: Eucalyptus cloeziana (assembly GCA_014182715.1). Classification (NCBI taxonomy): domain Eukaryota; kingdom Viridiplantae; phylum Streptophyta; class Magnoliopsida; order Myrtales; family Myrtaceae; genus Eucalyptus; species Eucalyptus cloeziana. Next base: position 20,460,547 of record CM024644.1, on the reverse strand, counting down.
TTGGGAGGAGATTTTATCTCAGTCGGGTTACTACCAAAATCTGTCATGCCCCCAATTTGTCATTTGCGAGGAAAAGAATAGAGTGTCATTTCTCAAAATTAATTATGTTCAAGGACGAGACGTATCTCTTCCACCAAAGAACAATGGTTCTCTTTTACTTGCCCCTCATTTTCTTATTAATGTGCAAGAATGAAAATTCCGTCAAACATGGAAATGTAAAACACTTTGCTTGGCTCTTCAAGATCACCTAATTCAAATGAACGGGAACATGTAAGTATGAGGTGTAAATAGAGAGTTAATCCATGACAATGATCTAATCGATTTTTTCATCTTTTTTTTTTTTTGACATGAAGAGTCCACACGTGAAGGGAATTTCCTAAAAATGAGTTAGGAAAATAAAGACATGGGATATCCTAGTAAGGACCAAAATTTCCTAAACATGAACTAGGGAAAGCCAAAATTTGAAACTTCCTAATAAAAACAAAAAAGACAAGAATTGAAAACAAAATTCCAAAGTTTTTTTTTTTTTTTTTTTTGGTTATTTTCCAAATGATTCATTGCATGACAATTTTCTCATTTCATTTTTTATTGACAAATGAGTTAAATCAATGATTGACCTAAATTGTCATGGACTGACCAAAAGCATGACATAATAAATTGCATGGTATAGGGATAGAAGACTTACTTCACTAAGGAAAATTAATGGCAATCACATAGACAAGTACATGAGATGTGAGGTTCGATTTCTACTTTAGACAAGCTTAGCGAAGTGAAGTTAGCAGGGTGGGATGACTAGTTGCAGCCTCGCATACTAAGTCAAGTCCTCCTAACCAGAACTCAAAGTATTAGTGGAAGGAAATATTGTCTAGTAATCGTAGATGATTACTCTCGCTTCACTTGGGTTTACTTTCTGACAAGTAAGTTTGAAACCTTCTCTTATTTCTCGAAGTTTGCCAAGAAAGTTCAGAATAAAAAGGGTTATGTTATTTCAATCATACGAACTGACCATGGAGGTGAGTTTGAAAATTAGGATTTTGCGAGGTTCTGTGATGAATATGGTTTTCAGCATATTTTCTCTTCTCCATACACTCCAGAACAAAATGAGGTTGTGGAAATGAATAATAGATCTTTACAAGAGATGGTAGAACTCTCTTGATAGAGAGTAAAATATCCTCTAGATTTTGGGCATAAACAGTTTCCACAGCTTGCTATATTATTAACAGAGTATTCTTGAGGCCTATTCTAGAGAAAACTCCTTATGAAGTGTATAAAGAAAAAAAGCCGAATGTTTCCTACTTTCATGTCTTTTGACACCTAAATTTCGCCATTTTACTTAAGACTTAATAGCATTAAAAGTTAGGAATTAATCGCTAAAAAAAAAAACACTTTCATTAAAATGCATCGGGTATGTTTTCATTAAAATCTGTTACACATAGACATTAGGAACATTTACACAACTATTACTAATTATTAACTAAAAAAAATTGAAAAAAAAGCGACACCGGGCCAAGGTTAGGTCAGCCCAGCCCTCTTCTTCCTTCTATTTTTCTTTTCGCGTAGATTGGCCCAACTCCTTTCATTTGGCCCAACCCACGTGTGGGTCTTCTTCCTCCCTCACATTGATTTGGCTTTGGTAGAAAAAGAAACGTACAAACTAGGGGTGAGGCAGAGGATCACGAGGGCAGAGGACAGCGCGATCCCAGGGTTGGAGATCAAGCGACTGCGACAGGCTGGCGGTGGCAGAAGCCATGCGTGCCTGTCGTTGGCCAGGCTTAAAGAGGAGAGCAAAGAGAAGATCAAAGGGTTCGGGCTTGTTTTGTTTTGGAGCTCTTCGGGGAGAGTCCAAGAGAGAGATAGAGAGAGAGAGAGCGAGGAGAGCGTGAGCCCGAAAGAGTGATCTGCCGTCGGTGGTCACCGGAAGTCCGTTCATTAGCTGCCATTCACTGCAACCCTTCCCCCTAACCAGATAGGTCTCTCTTGAGCATGTGTGTTCCGTTTTTGGAAGCTTCAGATCGGAGCTCGCGACCGACCCGTTCGCATTAGTTTCGGTCTCATTGGTCCTCCATGAAAGCTTCTATGTGTTCTAGTATGCGTTGTTAGGAGATAAGTTTGTGCTAGGGTCTCTAGCAGGTTTGAGGTCCCTCGTTTCAGTAGTGCACGCCGGCCATTCGTTGAAATACTTGAGTGAACTTCGAGTCTCTTTAGTGGGTTATGGCCAAGGTCTGATGTTGTTGTTCATACTCATGTAAAATGCGAAGGATGCATCTCTGAAGCAGTCCAGAATGCTGCTTGTACGTCTAATGTCGAGTTTGGTCCGAACCCGAATCCTTAAATGAGCCTAGGTTCCTTTGTTAATCGGTGCTTCCTACATGTTCAACGAAATGCCTTAGAGAAGGCCGAAGGCTAGCACGTGTTTGAACCGGAGATCAACTCGTCTTTACTTTCGTAACGGTTGTTCGATGTTCACGTCTTGTGTGTTGCTGTGCTTTTGTGTCATTTTTGTGAGATGGCCATGTATTGTCGAATCAGCAAGTGTTTTCCTTTGCGCCGAAGAGAATGTCAGTTAGTTGCCGGAGAAAATGGCCGGCGGCGGTTGACGTCGGTCGAAGCGGACGACCGTCAGGTGGTGGTTGCCGGTGGCGGTTGGCGATAGTTACTCCGACCAGTGCTGGTGTGCGGGCTAGCATCAATGAAGACTTTCGGGCATGGGAGGAAACCATCGAAGAAGAAGAAGATGGGCAGAAAGAAGAAATAAAAAGAAAAACCAAAAATTAAAATTATAAAATGGCAAAAGTTGACCTAGTGAAGGACCGTCGAACAGGAGGTGCAGGAAAAGAGCAGAAGGGGCAGGAAGAGAGTAGAAATGAGGAAAAGACAAAAAAATTCATTAAAAAAGCTATAAAAATAAAAATAAAGTAAAAATGTTTTTTTATCCAATTGGGTTGGATCCGAGTTTGGTCGGGTCAATGGGCCGGGCTGGGTTTACCCGGTGGGCACCCCTTTTCCTGAATATAATATTAAATATTAGATACATATTAAAAAATTCAAAAATTAAAAAAATTTCAAAAAAAGAAGAAAATTTCGAAAACTAACAAAAAATTCAAAAAAAATTCCGAAATTCAGAAAAGTCTAAAAGTTTCAATAGTGATTAGAAAGACACCAAAAAAAATAAAAAAATTCAAAAGGTTTTGTAAAATTCAAAAATCCAATTTTTACAAAAAAAAAAAATCCAAAAATTCTATTAAAAAAAAAAATCTTCAAAAAGGTTAAAATTAATCTCTTGGTTTATTTTCGCCTAAAAAGATGGAAGTCTTTCATTTGAGAATTCTACTCAAGGGGTTCTAGTTGTCCTTAAAGACGAATACCCTTTATTGTGCAATTTTGGTAGATTAATTTTGGCTTCCCTTTAGTCTAGTTAGGATTAGTATTTATCTTTTCTTTGATGTAAAATATTTGCTCTCCCATGCAATTTATTTAAATGCTTTCCTTGGCTGCTAATTGCTATTTTAATGATTATGCACCCGTGTGATCACCTCACATGTTAGTGGATAGGTGTAAAATCAATTCAAACTGCCAGATAAAAATCTTTAATCTTAAAATGAACAAGATTAGGTACTGAAAGTACACTAATTGATCAATTAGTGTAATCAAGTCCCCGACCCTAGATTCTCTAGTTGCATAGGAAATGTGGCATACTCCCGTACCTCACTTGGTTTCTATCCAACCCTAATAGGTTAGTGGCGACTCTTTTGTGCAAAATTCCTAAAAATTATCCCAATGTCATGCTGGTTATGGGCTTGGGAGCGCCCGTGCCTAATCAAGGGCCATTAGCCCATCCTTTAAGCAATATCCCTAAACCTATTTCTTTCCCCAAGGGATAGGTCACGACAGTATATAGTATCAATGCATGCGATGAGAGGACATGGACAAGGTTGCAAAAGATCACACCACAGAGAAAGAGAAAGTGCTTAAAAGAATAACGAACAAAAGAGTGGGAGTTCAATTCCTCACACGAACATTAGTAAGGAATCAAATTCGAATGAGTACAAAGTGTCAATTGATGTAAGAGAAAAGCAAAGTACAAGAAATTTGACGTGGTTAATTAATCTAGAGGTCCTTGAAGTCTAAATTTTATGCTATAGCCTCAGTAAGAAACCAAAATAGCAAATACATATTTCCTTCTCGAATAGGGTCTAATCTTAACAAGGAAAAATGCAAGTGCAATTGCTTGGATTTAACCCATATTTCAATCAATAGGTTCATATAATTACTTTTGAAACTAAAGATAGTATCAATGCATGCGATGAGAGGACATGGACAAGATTGCCAAAGATCACACGATAGAGAGAGGGAAAGTGCTTAAGAGAATAATGAACAAAAGAGTGGGAGTTTGATTCCTCACACAAACATTAGTGGGGAACCATATTCAAACGTATACAAAGTGTCAATTGATGTAAGAGAAAAACTAAAGTACAAAAACCTTGACATGGTTAATTAATCCAGTGGTCCTTGAAATCTAAACTTCATGATATACCCACGGTAAGAAACCGGATAAGCAAATAGAAACTTTCTTCTTGAACAGGATTAAATCGTTTTTTTTTTCTTTTTTTTTAATCAAATGAACTAACAGTTGAAATGGCCGACTCAACATCCGATAGTCGGGGACATGGAAAAAACACACTCTCTCTAAAAAATTGGTCAACACAAACCATAAAGGCAGAACGTAAAAGAAAAAAAATTACTGCAAATTTCCTCGCTGAAATCTGGAAAATTGGTGAATATGATTGGATCCTTTATCAAGTTATGGTTGTAATGCCACTAATTTCGTGTAATTTGGTTGCACGGTTATGGAGAAACGAGCTCGAAGGCATCGAGCGTGCAGGTTGGAACTCGTAGCACAACTAGTCAAATTCGGGGTCTTATTAACCTGTCTTCTTGTAATTTTTTTTTCGGTGTAAGTCTTCTGATAATTTCTTTTTTTTTCAAAATTGCCATGCAATTAAATTGGGGTTGTATTTAATTTCTCTAATTTTTTAAGTAATTAATTTCTTAAATAGTTAGTCAAAATTTAGGTGTCAACAGAATATAACTAAATATGATATTTAAGAAAATAATAGACACAAATTAAGTAAAAAGGCAAAATGCTTCAATTAGAGAATGTATTGTACGATTATAATAAAAAAACAATATTGTACTCAGCCTAACATAATTTAACTTTTGAAGTGATTATAAATTTATATTCCCCATGATATCTCATGTAACATGCCAATTAGAATTTAAGTGCCAAACATTATACGATTCCGCTGAAAAATATACAACCTGATCTCACTTATTTACTCTTGCGTAGTCCCTAATAAAGAAAAAATTCAAGTCCAATTGATAGGATTTAACCCATATTTCAATAAATATGTTTATATAATTACTTTTGAAAATGAATATAGTGTCAATGCATGCAGTGAGAGGACATGGACAAGACTGGAAAAATCACACTATAGAGAAAGAGAAAGAGCTTAAAAGAATGACAAACAAAAGAGTGAGAGTTTCATTCCCATTCAAACATTATTGAGGAGCCAAATTAGAATGAGTACAAAGTGTCAATTGAAATAAGAGAAAAACCAAAGTCCAAGAAACTTAACATGGTTAATTAATCCAAAAGTCCTTAAAATCCAAATTTCATGCTATAGCCTTGGTAAGAAACCGCAATTAGCGAATACAAATTTTCTTCTTGAGCATGATCAAATTGGAAAAAAAAAATTGCAAGTGCAATTGCTAGGATTTAGCCCATATTTCAATAAATAGGTTTATGTAATTACTTTAAAAATATATATACAGTATCAATGCATGTGGTGAGAGGACATGGACAAGAATGCAAAGGATCACACCACGAAGAAAGAGAAAGTGCTTAAAAGAATAACGAACAAAACAATGAGAATTTGATTCCTCACGCAAACATTAGGGAGGAACCAAATTCGAATGAGAACAAAGTGTCAATTGATGTAAGAGAAAAATCAAAGTACGAGAAACTTGACTAGGTTAATTAATCTAGAAGTCCTTGAAATCTAAACTTCATGCTTTAACCGCAGTAAGAAACCGGATTAGCTGATAGAAATTTTCTTCATGAACAGGATCAAATCGTTTTTCTTTTTATTGCTATCTTTTAATCAAATGAACTAACAAGATGAAATGGCCGACCTAACCTCTGATAGTTGGGGGACATGGAAGAAAATCTCTCACTCTCTCTCTCTCTCTCTCTCTCTCTCTAAATTGGACAACACAAACAATGAAGTCAGAACATAAAAGTAAAAAAATATTACTGCGAATTCGCTCACTGAAATCTGGAAAATTGGTGAATGTAATTGGATTCTTTATCAAGTTAGGGCGGTAACGCCACTGATTTCGTGTAATTTGGTTGCACGGTAAGGGAGAAACGAGCTCTAAGGCGTCGAACGTGCAGGTTGGATTCATGTAATGTATTTTTTTTTTTTTTTTTTTTTGGTGTAAGTCTTCTAATAATTTCCTTATTACCAAATTGTCATGCAATTAAATTGTGTTGTATGTAGTTTCTCTTATTTTCTATGTAATTAATTTCCTAAATGATTAGTCAAAATTTAGGCGTCAACAGAATATAACTAGATAAGATATTTAAGTAAATAATAGAAACAAATTAAATAAAAAAGGAAAAATGCCTCAACGAAAAATGTATTGTATGACTATAATAAAAAAAGGATATTGTAATGAGGCAAACATATTTTAACTTTCGAAGTGATTCTAAATTTATATTCCCAATCATATCTCATGCAACACACCAATCGGAATTTAAGTGCCAATCATTGTACGGTTACGCTGGAAAATATGCAACATAATCTCACTTATTTACTCTTTGTCAAAAAAAAAAAAATCTCACTTATTTACTCTTGCGTAGTCCCTAATAAGGAAAAAATGCATGTCCAATCCATAGGATTAAACCCATATTTCAATAAATAGGTTTATATAATTATTTCTGAAAATAAATATATTATCAATGCATGCAGTGAGAGGACATGGAAGACTGCAAAAATCACACCATAGAGGACAAGAAAGAAATTAAAAGAATAACAAACAAAAGAGTAGGAGTTTGATTCCTCACGCAAACATTAGTGAGGATCCAAATTTGAACGAGTACAAAGTGTCAATTGAAGTAAGAGAAAAACCAAAGCACAAGAAACTTGACGTGGTTAATTAATCCAGAGGTCCTTGAAATCTAAATTTCATGTTATAGCCTTGGTAAGAATTTGGATCAACAAATACAAATTTTCTTCTTGAACAGGATCAAATTGTACTAAGGAAAAATGGCAAGTGCGATTACTAGGATTTAACGCATATGTCAATAAATAGGTTTACATAATTACTTTAGAAAATAAAGACACTATCAATGCATGCAGTGAGAGGACACGGACAAGACTACAAAAGATCACACCACAAAGAAAGAGAAAGTGCTTAAAAGAATAATGAACAAAAGAGTGGGAGTTTGATTCCTCACACGACATTAGTGAGGAGCCTAATTCGAATGAGTACAAAGTGATAATTGAAGTAAAAGAAAAATCAAAGTAGAAAAATCTTGACATGGTTAATTAATCTAGAGGTCCTTGAAATCTAAATTTGATGCTATAACCTTGGTAAGAAACCGGATTAGCAAAAACGAATTTTGTTCTTGAACATGATCAAATCGTAATGAGGAAAAATTGCAAGTGCAATTGCTAGGATTTAACCTGTATTTCAATAAATAGATTTATATAATTACTTCTGAAAATAAATATAGTATCAATGTATGCGGTGAGAAGACATGGACAAGACTACGAAAGATCACACCACAAAGAGAAAGAGTGATTAAAAGAATAATTGGCAAAAGAGTGGGAGTTTGATTCCTCACGCGAACATTAGTGAGGAACCAAATTCGAATGAGTACAAAGTGTCAATTGATGTAAAAGAAAAATCAAAGTACAAGAAACTTGACTTGGTTAATTAATTCAAAGGCCCTTGAAATCTAAACTTCATGCCTTGGTAAGAAACTGGATTAGCAAATAGAAATTTTTTTCTTGAACAGGATCAAATCATTTTTCTTTTTATTTTTTATTTTCTAATCAAATGAGCAAACAAGATGAAATGGCTGACCCAATATTTGATAGCTGGGGGACATGGAAATACCATCTCTCTCTAAATTTGGACAACACAAACAATAAAGGCGAGCGGAAGGCAAAAGTTAAAAAAAAAAAAAAAAAAGAAAAGAAGAAAGAACAAGAAGAAGAACAACAACAACTGCGAATTTCCTAGTTGAAATCTGGAAAATTGGTGAAAATGATTGGATTCATTATCAAGTTATGGCTGTAATGCCACTAATTTCGTGTAATTTGGTTGCAAGGCTAGGGTGAAACGAGCTCGAAGGCGTCCAGGGTGCAGGTTGGAACTCGTAGCACCACTAGTCAAATTTAAGCCTTATTAACCTGTCTTCTAGTCTTCTTCTTCTTCTCCTTCTTCTTCTCCTTCTTCTTCTTCTTCTTTCGTGTGAGTATTCTGACAATTTCTCTGTTTCAAAATTTTCATGCAATTAAATTACGTTGTATGTAGCTTCCCTAATTTTCTATGTAATTAATTTCTTAAATAATTAGTCAAAATTCAAGTGTCAATAGACTATAACTAAATAAAATTTTTAAGAAAATAGCAGACACAAATTAAATAAAAAGGAAAATTCCTCGATCAAAAATGTATGGTACGATTATAATTTTTAAAAAAATGATATTGCACTCAAGCAAATATATTTTATCTTTTGAAGTGATTCTAAATTTATATTCCCAATCGTATTTCATGCAATACACCAATTAGAACTTATGTGCCAAACGTTGCACGATTAAAAAATGCAACCTCATCTCACTTATTTAACCCATATTTCAAGTGCAATTGCTAAACCCATATTAAAATAAATATTTTCATATAATTACTTTTGAAAATAAATATAGAATCAATGCATGCAACGAGAGGACATGGACAACACTGCAAAAATTCACACCACGAAAGAGAAAGAGCTTAAAAGAATAACGAACAAAAGAGTGGGAATTTTATTCCTCAAGCGAACATTAGTGAGGAACCAATTCGAATGAGTACAGAGTGTCAATTGTTGTAAGAGAAAAACCAAAGTACATAAACTTGATGTGTTTAATTAATCCAAAAGTCCTTGAAACCTAAATTTCATGCTATGCCCTTGGTAAGAAACCGGATTAGCAAATATAGAAGTTTCTTCTTGAACTGGATAAAATCATAGTAAGGAAAAAAAATGCAAATACAATTACTAGAATTTAACCCATATTTCAATAAATAGGTTTATGTGATTACTTTTGAAAATAAATATAGAATCAATGCATGCGGTGAGAGGACATGGACAAGACTGCAAAAATTCACACTAGAAAGAGAGAGAGAGAGAGAGAGAGAGAGAGAGAGAGAGAGAGAGAGAGATTAGAAGAATGACGAACCAAAGAGTGGGAGTTTGATTCGTCACGCGAACATTAGTGAGGAACCAAATTTTGAATGAGCACAAAGTGTCAATTGATGTAAGAGAAAAATCAAAGTACAAGAAACTTGATGTGGTTAATTAATTCAGAAGTCCTTGAAATCTAAATTTCAGCAGTACCCTCAGTAAGAAATCGGATTAACGATTAGAAATTTTCTTCTTGAACAAGATCAAATAGTTTTTCTTTTTATTGCTTTTATCTTGTCGTGATTTTTTGGTGCATCACCTAAAACTAGGTTAATGGACTACTAAGTTTTTAAACTTAGCTCGAGCTCTCCCAAGCCCATACCAAATCGCGACTTAAGTCTAAATTTTTAAACATGCAAAAGATTATTATCTAGGAGTCGCCACTAATCGGTTTATGGTAGGTCGATTAGACACCTAAGTAAAATAAAGGGAGATTTATTTTACTACTACGAACCAGAGACTAAGGGTACGGGGACTTGGTTATACTAGAATTTTCTAATGCCCTTTTGGTACCATTTTTTTTTTTTTAAATATTTTTGCAAGCAACTTGGATTTATTTTAACCTAAATTACTACCATGCAAATATGGTGACCACAAGGGTACTCAACCATTATTAAACATTCAATAAATAAATTGCATCACACAAAACAAATCACACAAAGCAAATGATTTTTTTTTTTTTTTTTTTGGGTTTTCTTAAAAATTAGAATTCTTTTATAAAAATGCATTTTTTTTAACTAAATGACTTAATCTATATTAATATGCAAATTCCAATTAAATGGGCTTATTATGCAAACTAGTTAACATGCACCTACTATTTTTTGTATTTTTTTTACTGAAATTCAGAATTAATAAAAACCCTAATTAAACTATCTAAAATGGGAATAATTTTCTAATTCATTTTTGGGATTAATTTGACTTAAACCCCATTTTGTCTTAGAAAACTTTTTAAAAAATGAGAATATAAAAATATGCCAATTTTATCTAAGACTCTAAAAACAAGGTGTTTAAGATTGACCCTAACCTATTTTAAAAAGATATCTAAAAAAAAATCCTAAAAATATAGTCCAAAAATAATTTACTAAACCTACGTGTCCGATTTACTAAACCTATATGCTCATGCAGAAATTTGATTTTTTTAAATAAGTAATTATTAAATAAATATTAAATCTAAACTATCAACAAAATAAATGATTAAAATAATCGAAAAAATAACCAGTTGTCTCACAGGTCAAATTAACAATTATCCTAACCTAATTATCATGACAGAGAGATCAAAATAATTACAAATCTGATCCGAAGTCTTACGGACCAAATTAAATAATTATTGTGATTTAACAATTAAAATCTCACTAAAAAGCCCAACAATTAAAATAATTAAAAAAATGATCTGATGTCTCTCAGATCAAATTAATAATTACAATAATTCCGAACAAAATCCTTGCGGATAATGCCTAAAGGAGGGGACTTGCAGCAGCGTTGGTGGGCATATGGCTAATTCTTGATTTGATCATTCGCTAGTCTCCTCCGAGAACTTTTTGAGTGGACGCCCCCCTTCTCTTGTCAATTATGGTGGAATATGGAATTGTGTGGCCTTTTGTTTGGCATTGAATTGCCTGTGACCACAACATCAGAACAAAACAAAGTAAATACCAAAAATATGGAGTGAACAACTTTAATAGGACAGAAACAACCTGGTTTTATCACAGTGAAATCACTGGATGACAATCAGCGCTTAGGTACATTGGCCACTTCGATGTCTCGCTGCTGAAATTATCTTCGGAGATGTAGGAGTTTAATCTAGGCAAGAAACAAAAATAAAATCACCTTAGTTGGAATAGCAAATTGAAATCGCACACAATCAAACTTAAAAAAAGGAAGCTCGACTTAGCTTTATGCTTGTCGTCAATATCCTTGATGCATGATGAATGTGGGATGTCGTCAAGAGGACTGCTCCATCCAATAGACCAATCGGAGAATTCTCGAGATCATCGACATGAGATCTCCGAGGGTGTGTACCTCCTTTCCTTTCCTTTCCTTTCCTTTGTTTTTTTTTTAGAAAATCCTCCCTTTTCTTGAAAAATGCAGCACTCTTTTATAGTGGTTCTAGACGGCTGCATTTTTATGGCATTTTCAAGTTTCCATCTCTTGCCACATTAAATCAAATTTGTAATTTAGAGCATGATTTCGCAATCAGCTCGATCTTGCTCATATTTCATCCATTTTGCAAAATTCTTGCCCCTTTTTCATTTGATTTCAAAATTGTTGCTACATTTAACAAAATCCGGACATCCATCAGAATTCCATATTTCCTTGCATAATTCAATCAAATCAATTTCCCCCATTTTCATTTTTTTCTTTTTATTTGTTCAAAATGCAATTTTATTTTTCCAAAATTAGGTGTCAAAATATCTAATAAAATGATCTAACAAGAAGAAATGGGCGACCCAACATATGACAGTGGGCGGACATGGAGAAAACCTCTCTCTCTCTCAAAAATTGGACAACACAAACAATAAAGGCGGAACGTAAATCTAAAAAAAACAAAAACAAAATACTGCGAATTTTCTAGCCGAAATCTGGAAAATTTGTGAATATGATTGGATTCTTTATCAAGTTATGGCCGTAATGCCACTAATTTTGTGTAATTTGGTTGCACGGTTAGGGAGAAACGTGCTCGAAGGCGTCGAGCGTGCAGGTTGGAACTCGTAGCACGACTAGTAAAATTTGAGCCTTATCTGTCTTCTGGTCCTATTTTTATTTTATTTTTTGGTTTAAGTCTTTTCATAAATTCCTTGTTTCGAAATTGTCATGCAATTGAATACGTTGCATGTAGCTTCCCTAAGTTTTTATATAATTAATTTCTTAAATGATTAGTCAAAATTTAGATGTTAATAGAATATAACTGGATAAAATTTTTAAGAAAATAATAGACATAGATTAAATAAAAATGGAAAATGCCTAAATTTAAAAAAGTAGTGTACAGTTATAATAAAAAATGACATTGTACTCAGGCTATTCAGAAGTCATTCTAAATTTACATTCTCAATCATATCTCGTGTAACATGCCGGTTAGAACTTACATGCCAAACATTACACGATTATACTAGAAAATATGCAATTGGATCTCACTTATTTACTCTTGTGTAGTCCCTCATAAGGAAAAAAATGCAAGTGCAATTGCTAGGATTTTACCCATGTTTCAATAAATAGGTTAATATAATTACTTTTGAAAATGTATATAGTATCAATGCATGCGATGAGAGGACATGGACAAGGTTGCAAAAGATCACACCACAGAGAAAGAGAAAGTGCTTAAAAGAATAACGAACAAAAGAGTGGGAATTCGATTCCTCAGACGAACATTAGTAAGGAATCAAATTCGAATGAGTACAAAGTATCAATTGATGTAAGAGAAAAGCAAAGTACAAGAAATTTGACGTGGTTAATTAATCTAGAGGTCCTTGAAGTCTAAATTTTATGCTATAGCCTTAGTAAGAAACCAAAATAGCAAATACAGATTTCCTTCTCGAATAGGATCTAATCTTAACAAGGAAAAATGCAAGTGCAATTGCTTGGATTTAACCCATATTTCAATCAATAGGTTCATATAATTACTTTTGAAACTAAAGATAGTATCAATGCATGCGATGAGAGGACATGGACAAGATTGCCAAAGATCACACGATAAAGGGAAAGTGCTTAAGAGAATAATGAACAAAAGAGTGGGAGTTTGATTCCTCACACAAACATTAGTGGGGAACCATATTCAAATGAATACAAAGTGTCAATTGATGCACGGTAAGAAACCGGATAAGCAAATAGAAACTTTCTTCTTGAACAGGATTAAATCGTTTTTTTTCCTTTCTTTTTTAATCAAATGAACTAACAGTTGAAATGGCCGACTCAACATCCGATAGTCGGGGACATGGAAAAAACACACTCTCTCTAAAAAATTGGACAACACAAACCATAAAGGCAGAACGTAAAAGAAAAAAAATTACTGCAAATTTCCTCCCTGAAATCTGGAAAATTGGTGAATAAGATTGGATCCTTTATCAAGTTATGGTTGTAATGCCACTAATTTCGTGTAATTTGGTTGCACGGTTATGGAGAAACGAGCTCGAAGGCATCGAGCGTGCAGGTTGGAACTCGTAGCACAACTAGTCAAATTCGGGGTCTTATTAACCTGTCTTCTTGTAATTTTTTTTTTTCGGTGTAAGTCTTCTGATAATTTCTTTTTTTCAAAATTGCCATGCAATTAATTTGGGGTTGTATTTAATTTCTGTAATTTTTTAAGTAATTGATTTCTTAAATAGTTAGTCAAAATTTAGGTGTCAACAGAATATAACTAAATAAGATATTTAAGAAAATAATAGACACAAATTAAGTAAAAAGGCAAAATGCCTCAATTAGAGAATGTATTGTACGATTATAATAAAAAACAATATTGTACTCAGCCTAACATAATTTAACTTTTGCAGTGATTATAAATTTATATTCCACATGATATCTCATGTAACACGGCAATTAGAATTTAAGAGCCAAACATTATACAATTCCGCTGGAAAATATGCAACCTAATCTCACTTATTTACTCTTGCGTAGTCCCTAATAATGAAAAAATTCAAGTCCGATTGATAGGATTTAACCCATATTTCAATAAATATGTTTATATAATTACTTTTGAAAATAAATATAGTGTCAATGCATGCAGTGAGAGGACATGGACAAGACTGCAAAAATCACACTATAGAGAAAGAGAAAAAGCTTAAAAGAATAACAAACAAAAGAAAGGGAGTTTCATTCCCATGCGAACATTATTGAGGAGCCAAATTAGAATGAATTCTAAGTGTCAATTGAAATAAGAGAAAAACCAAAGTCAAAGAAACTTGACATGGTTAATTAACCCAAAAGTCCTTAAAATCTAAATTTCATGTTGTAGCCTTGGAAAAAAAAAGGAATTAGAGAATACAAATTTTCTTCTTGAACATGATCAAATCAGAATAAGGAAAAATTGCAAGTGCATTTGCTAGGATTTAACCCATATTTCAATAAATAGGTTTATGTAATATATATATATATATTTATATATATTTATATATAAGAGAAAGTGCTTAACAAACAAAACAATGAGAATTTGATTCCTCTCGCAAACATTAGGGAGGAATCAAATTTGAATGAGTACAAAGTGTCAATTGATGTAAGAGAAAAAAATAAAGTACAAGAAACTTGACTAGGTTAATTAATCCGGAAGTCCTTGAAATCTAAACTTCGTGCTATACCCTTAGTAAGAAACCGGATTAGCTAATAGAAATTTTCTTCATGAACAGGATCAAATCGTTTTTTTTTATTGCTATCTTTTAATCAAATGAACTAACAAGATGAAATGGCCGGCCTAACCTCTGATAGTTGGGGGACATGGAAAACTCTCTCTCTCTCTCTCTCTCTCTCTCTCTCTCTCTCTCTCTGTCTAAATTGGACAACACAAACAATGAAGGCAGAACATAAAAGTTAAAAAAAATATTACTGCGAATTTCCTCGCTGTTATCTGGAAAATTGGTGAATATGATTGGATTCTTTATCAAATTATGGCGGTAACGCCACTAATTTCGTGTAATTTGGTTGCACGGTAAGGGAGAAACGAGCTCTAAGGCGTCGAGCGTGCAGGTTGTATTCATGTAATGTATTTATTTATATTTTTTTTGGTGTAAGTCTTCTAATAATTTCTTTATTTCCAAATTTTCATGCAATTAAATTGTGTTGTATGTAGTTTCTCTTATTTTCTATGTAATTAATTTCCTAAATGATTAGTCAAAATTTAGGTATCGACGGAATATAACTAGATAAGATATTTAAGTAAATAATAGAAACAAATTAAATAAAAAGGATATTGTAAAGAGGCAAACACATTTTAACTTTCGAAGTGATTCTAAATTTATATTCCCAATCATATCTCATGTAACACACCAATTGGAATTTAAGTGCCAATCATTGTACGGTTACACTGGAAAATATGCAACATAATCTCACTTATTTACTCTTGTGTTGTCCCTAATAAGGAAAAAATGCATGTCCAATCCCTAGGATTAAACCCATATTTCAATAAATAGGTTTATATAATTATTTCTGAAAATAAATATAGTATCAATACATGCAGTGAGAGGACATGGAAGATTGCAAAAATCACACCATAGAGGACAAGAAAGAAATTAAAAGAATAACGAACAAAAGAGTGGGAGTTTGATTCCTCATGCAAACATTTGTGAGGATCCAAATTTGAACGAGTACAAAGTGTCGATTGAAGTAAGAGAAAAACCAAAGCACAAGAAACTTGACGTGGTTAATTAATCCAGAGGTCCTTGAAATCTAAATTTCATGCTATAGCCTTGGTAAGAATTTGGATCAACAAATACAAATTTTCTTCTTCAACAGGATCAAATTGTACTAAGGAAAAATGGCAAGTGCGATTACTAGGATTTAACACATGTCAATAAATAGGTTTACATAATTACTTTAGAAAATAAATATAGTATCAATGCATGTGGTGAGAGGACACGGACAAGACTACAAAAGATCACATCACAAAGAAAGAGAAAGTGCTTAAAAGAATAATGAACAAAAGAGTGGGAGTTTGATTCCTCACGCGACATTAGTGAGGAGCCTAATTCAAATGAGTACAAAGTGATAATTGAAGTAA
The DNA here is from genome assembly GCA_014182715.1 of Eucalyptus cloeziana. NCBI lineage: Eukaryota > Viridiplantae > Streptophyta > Magnoliopsida > Myrtales > Myrtaceae > Eucalyptus > Eucalyptus cloeziana. The sequence goes on along the minus strand of CM024644.1, from coordinate 20,444,339 downwards.
AAGAAAAATCAAAGCAGACAAAACTTGACATGGTTAATTAATCTAGAGGTCCTTGAAATCTAAATTTGATGCTATAGCCTTGGTAAGAAACCAGATTAGCAAATACAAATTTTGTTCTTGAACATGATCAAATCGTAATGAGGAAAAATTGCAAGTGCAATTGCTAGGATTTAACCTGTTTTTCAATAAATAGATTTATATAATTACTTCTGAAAATAAATATAGTATCAATGTATGCGGTGAGAAGACATGGACAAGACTGCAAAAGATCACGCCACGAAGAGAAAAAGTACTTAAAAGAATAAATGGCAAAAAGAGTGGGAGTTTGATTCCTCACGCGAACATTAGTGAGAAACCAAATTCGAATGAGTACAAAGTGTCAACTAAAGTAAAAGAAAAATCAAAGTACAAAATACTTGACTTGGTTAATTAATGTAGAGGCCCTTGAAATCTAAACTTCATGCCTTGGTAAGAAACTGGATTAGCAAATAGAAAATTTCTTCTTGAACAGGATCAAATCGTTTTTCTTTTTATCTTTATTTTTCTAATCAAATGAACAAACAAGATGAAATGGCTGACCCAACATCTGATAGTTGGGGGACATGGAAAATACCATCTCTCTCTCTCTCTGGCTCGCTCGCTCTCTCTCTCTCTCTCTCTCTCTCTATCTCTCTCTCTCTCTCTCTCTCTCTCTCTCTCTAAATTCGAAACGATATTGTACTTGAGCATTTAAGAAAAGCAGGCACAGATTAAATAAAAAGGGAAAATTCCTCGATCAAAAAATGTATGGTATGATTATAATAATAAAAAAACGATATTGTACTCGAGCAAACATATTTTAACTTTTGAAGTGATTCTAAATTTATATTCCCAATCATGTTTCATGTAATACACCAATTAGAACTTAGGTGCCAAATGTTACACGATTACAAAATGCAACCTCATCTCACTTATTTAACCCATATTTCAAGCGCAATTGCTACGAATTAGCCCTTATTTCAATAAATATGTTCATATTATTACTTTTGAAAATAAATATAGAATCAATGCATGTAGCGAGAGGACATGTACAACACTGCAAAAATTCACACCAGGAAAGAGAAAGAGTTTAAAAGAATAACGAACAAAAGAGTGGGAATTTGATTCCTCAAGCGAACATTAGTGAGGAACCAAATTCGAATGAGTACAAAGTGTCAATTGTTGTAAGAGAAAAACCAAAGTACAAGAAATTTGATGTGAGAGGTCCTTGAAAACTAAATTTCATGCTATACCCTTGGCAAGAAATCATAATTAGTTAAAATTTAGGTGTCAACAGAATATAACCAAATAGATATTTAAGAAAATTATAGACAAAATAAAATTAAAAGGGAAAATGCCCCAATCAAAATTTTATTTTCCAATTATAATAAAAAAAACAATATTATACGCAAGCAAACATATTTTACTTTCGAAGTGATTCTAAATTCATATCCAATCCTTTCACATGCAACACATCAATTAGAACTTACATGCTGAATATTACACGATTAAGCTGGAAAATCTGCAACCAGATCTCACTTATTTACTCTCGCGTAGTCCCTAATAAGGAAAAAAATGCAAGTACAATTGCTAGGATTTAATCCATATTTAAATAACAGGTTTATATAATTATTTTTGAAAATGTACATAATATCAATGCATGCAGTGAGGGGACATGGACAAAATTGCAAAAAATCACGCCACAGAAAAAGAGAAAGAGCTTAAAAGAATAATGAACAAAAGAGTGGGAGTTTAATTCTTCATGTGAACATTAGTGAGGAACCAAATTCAAATGAGTACAAAGTGTCAATTGACATAAGAGACAACAAAAATACAATAAACTTGACGTGGTTATTTAATATAGAGGTCCTTGAAATCTAAATTTCATGCTGTAGCCACAGCAAGAAACCGGATTAAAATAGAAATTTTCTTCTTGAACAGGATCCAGTCGTTTTTCTTTTTATTGATTTTCGCTAATCAAATGAACTAACAAGATGAAATGGCCGAACCAACATCTGATAGTGGGGGGACATGTTTTCTCTCTCTCTCTCTCTCAAATTGGACAACGCAAACAATAAAGGAGGACCGTAAAAGTAAAAAAGAAAAAATGTCGAATTTTCTAGCTTGAATCTGTAAGATTGGTGAATATTATTGGGTTCCTTATCAAGTTATTGCCATAATGCCACTAATTTCGTGTGATTTGGTTGCACGGTTAAGGATAAACGGGCTCGAAAGCGTCGAAAGTGCAGGTTGCAACTCATAGCATGACCAGTCAAATTTGGAGCCTTATTATACTGTCTTCTGGTAAAAAAAATAAAATTATTGTGAGTCTTCTGGTGATTTCTTTGTTTCGAAATTTTCATGCAATTAAACTATGTTGCATGTAGTTTCCCGGTTCTTGGTTTGGTTCTCACCCAAAAACCGAGAATCGAACTGCACAGTACCATTTTCAAGTGTGGCCCATCCGAATTCCACAAATAGTTATTGGACCTGTGCCTAACGTCCAAAGTTTTTCTACCAGTGTCCTAATTTAATATCGCGTTAATGATAACGATACTTCTTGCTTGGATTGTGTTTGAGGTTTTGTATTTTGTTTCCTTTGGTTTTATTTTGATGATTATTATGTGAATAATCGATCGCCGACTTTACATTGAAAAGTCCAGTGACAATGGTCGTAGTTTGGGGCGGGAATTACGCGGCTATTATTACTGAACCGACGTTGGGCAAAGCTTTGCGCTACTATTGGTGGGGCCCTAACATCGACGTGGGATCGTCCATTATAAAAGGGACCGGTGTTGATCTGAAATGTAGTCATCGAGACATTCTCGTTTAGACCATCTAATTCTCAAGCTAAATAGCCAAGTGCCAATTTCTTCCACCTGTTTTTGGCCCATTCCCTCCTCAGGAAAACATGGCAGACCTCTCTAGCATGGGAGAGGGGGTGCTTAAGAAGATAGCCTCCCTCGCCCTCGAAGAGGCCGTCGCGATTTATGGTGTCGAGGACCAGATCAGCGAGCTTAGAGAGACGTTGAGTTGCATCGAGGCAAAGCTGTCAGATGCGGAGCAGCAGCAAGGGAAGAACCGCTGCCAGCAAATGTGGTTAGATCGGCTTGAAGACATATTCTACGATGCGGAGGATTTGCTCGATGAACTCGAGTGTGAAGCCAAAAGGAAGAAGGTGATAAGTCGCTACGGAGGCATCAAAAAGAAGGTAAGCTTTTTCTTCTCTGATCGACTAATATTCTGTGACAAACTCAGTCACAAAGTCAAGGAGATTAATGAGAGATTATCCACAATTTCTTATGACAAAAATCAATTCGATCTTAATGCGGAGAGTACTGATGATGGCATGGCACATATGAATTCACAAGAGATGACTTACTCATATGTAACCAAGTCAGATGTCTTCGGAAGAGATGCTGATAAAGAAAAGATAATTGAGATGTTGATGCAGCCAACATATGACAAAATCCTCTCGGTGATTCCCATTGTGGGAATGGGAGGTCTGGGCAAGACGGACCTAGCTAAATTAGTTTACTATGACCATAGTGTGGAAGAAAAATTTGAGTGGCGACTATGGGTGTGGGTGTCAAAGGACTTTGATTTAAAGAAAATCATTGAAAGAATTATTGAAGGTGCAACTGGTCAAAGACCGAGCGACCTTGATATTGAGCAGTTGCAATCTCGTTTGCAAGACACCATAAAAAACAAAACATTTCTTCTTGTCTTGGATGATGTATGGCGTGATGTATGCCGTGATGACTTCTGTAGATGGAAAGATTTGAGAGATTTGCTTAGCGTTGGAGCTAGTAAAAGTAAGATAATCGTGACAACACGCGATTCAAAAGTCGCTTCTACAATGGGCACCCATCCGCCGTATAATCTAGAAGGTCTTTCTCATGAAAACTTTATGGCCTTGTTCAAAAGATGCGCATCCAGTGGAAAGGAAAAGGAGCCTCGTACTGAACTCCTTGAGATTGGAAATTATAATGCTGAAAAATCACAAGGAATGCCCTTCCTTGCGGTAATTTTGGGGAGTCTACTTCCCAGAGAGGACGAAGAATGTTATGGGGCACATATGAGAGATAGAGAAGCACGTGAGTTAGTGGAAGTAAAAATTCTGCCGAGACTTAAGCTCAGCTATGATGATTTACCAATCCACTTAAAACGATGTTTTTCTATTTTGTCACTTTTCCCCAAAGGACAAAAAATCGAGGCCGGGAAATTAATTAGGCTATGGGTGGCTTTAGGACTCATTATTCCAACAAAGGAAAAACCAAAACCGGAAGACATTGGTGTTGACTATCTGAAAGACCTTGGGCAGAGATCTTTGATCCAAGAAATTGAGGAGTACGGATCAGTATTATCTTTCAAAGTGCCCGATTTGGTCCATTCTCTTGCAACAACTGTAGGACGAAATTATTGTTCTACTGTTGACTTAAATCCTCTGCTGATTCCTGAAAGTGTTCGGTACATTTCGATCCCTACTACTTCGTTAGAGGAAATTTCAGACTATGATGGAGTCCTACCTTTTTTGAAAAATAAAACTTCAAAGAAGCTGCGTGCAATTATGGTTCAATCCCAAGTTGATGAAAGAGTTATTACTAGAAAATTTGCCAGAACATGCATCTCCAAGTGTAACTACTTACGGTATCTCGACTTGTCATATGGTAGCTTTGAGAAGCTGCCAAGTTCCATAGGCAATGTAAAGCAATTGAGATCATTGATTCTCTCTGAGAACAAGCAATTGAAGAAGCTTCCAGACACCATTTGTGAGCTACAGAGTTTGCTACATTTAGATGTCAGTGGTTGCTCAGAGCTAGACGAGTTACCAAAAAATATCAAATGGCTTGTCAGTCTTACGTACCTATATATAACAACAAAGCAAAAGAGTCTGCAGGAAAGCGGAATACAGTATTTGAAATACCTGAAGTTTTTGGGACTTAAGGCATGCCAAAATCTCCAAGTTTTGTTTAAAGGTGCCTATCGACTGACTTGCCTTCGGGAGTTGCTAATTGAAAACTGTGGGAGATTAATATCCCTACCTTTTGGGGAATTAATCTCGCTGGAGTGTTTGTCCATTGAGAGGTGCCCGCTCATGTTGATCCAGAAAAAGACCATCTTTCCTTCGCGTCTTTGTGTACTGTCAATTACAAGTTTGGAACAAGTGATGGAGCTGCTCCAAGGTCTCAATGAATCTGCCTGCACTTTGAAATCGTTTTGCATCCATGACTGCCCAAACTTCACGGCTATACCGGAATGGCTTCCCAATCATACATGTCTCAAGGAAATTCGCCTGATCCGATGTCCCAATCTATCGTCCATGCCACAAGGAATTCAATCCCTCACCGCTCTCAAAGAATTACACATTCTACATTGTGGTGAGCTGAGCAAAAGATGTGACCCTCAATCTGGCGAGGATTGGCACAAAATTATTCATGTTCCTCGAATCAAACTTGATTCAAAACAAATACAATGGACGGAGGATTAGGTACGCATCAATCTGCCTGTGCCCTCTTTTATTCTTCGTTCTTAGATGTAATATGTCCATATAAATCAAAATTCTGTTCTTGTATATATTTTTCTCCTGACTTCCTCACTTCGTGAAAATTAGGAGAAGAGAATGTTGCATTATGTTGTACATTCATAACATTGACGACTTAAACTATATACTCACTTGAACAACTTTTGACAAATCCCAATTTCGAGTTCCATGTGGCACATTGAAAGTAAAATTTGCTTCCTCACAATGGAATCTCGTTCTCATTTTAATTGAAATCTGGACGTACTATTTTGAACGTATGCTTAGTCTCTTAATGATTATTATTGCAGAAGGCTAGAGCTGCGAAACATTCGGATATTTCATTCTGCCGAATATGAAGTTGAAAACTATGCATTCATACTCAATCACAATAATATCATCGGTGTTTTTTTTTTTTTTTTTTTTTTTGTCAAAATAATTATTATAGAATGATCGAACAAAAGTATTCATGGCGACTCACTCACTTTTTTGCATCAATTTTTTTTCTAAAAAGAAAACAAGATTAGTATTTTTGTATGCAGGGAGAGATAGGGATGAGCATATCAAACCAACCAAACTAGGAATCACCCAGACCGGCAAGTTTGGTCCAGTTCCTAATGGCATCGATCCGGTTCCCGATTCCATAAAAATGGAACCGGTAATTTTCAATCCAGTTCTAGATTCTGGGGAAATCACCGGACTGAAAGACTCCTTTTGTAAAAATATATATTTTATTCTTAAAAATAACAATAAATCCTAAAATTGTAACAACTCTAATACTTTTAATTTTTTTTTAATATTGTTTTCGCTAAATGACCGATTCCATTGGACCAAACCAAATCGCTTGGTCCGGTCCAATTCCTAGTTCCAAGACCATCCGTCTGGTCCTCGGTCCCCAAAATTAGGAACGTCCTCTCGGTCGGGTTCTTGGTCCTTAGGTGGAATCAAACTAGACCGAACCGATCACTTTTAGGGAGAGATGTCTATGATCAAGGGTCGTGAGTGCAACGAGATTTTTTTTTTTTTTTTTTTTTTTTTTTTTTGCTTTCATTTTATTTTTTTTATAGTAATTTAAATTACAAAAAGCGTAAAGTTGATATCCCCAAAATGCAAGGCCACTTTTGAGACTCTTTTGTGTATCAATTTACCCTAAGTGTTATTTCCTCAAGATACAACATACAATCGCAAAAAGAGGATATTTAAGTGGCTAACAATACGTCCACAAAGTAGGTTGTCGTTTTCTCTCTAGATTGGATACTTGTAAATTAATTTGTCCTGGAAAATTGCCCAAGCAAAGCACGGATTTGTGAGCTAGTGAGCTAGGATGGTAATAAATAGGTCTTCAACTCAAAGTTTTAGGGCCGGTTTGTTTCTGATTAAACAAAAGTAATTTTGTTTCTTTTTTTTTTTTTTTACTTTCTTGTTTAGAATGTTATTCCAATTTCAAAGAATTTGAAAAAAAAAAATAAATCCGTTGCCGACATTTACATGTTGCGAAAATTTAAGATGTTTGGGATCAAAATGTGTACGACATAAGATTTAGATTCGAGGCTGTATATGGATTCTCCATTTTGATCTAACCTATTAATAGTAAATCGAGATTCATTACTCGAGCACCACAAGCACACTGTTCAAAAACTTTTACATTGGTTTTTACGTGAAGAAATCTTACATCCATATAAAAGTTTACTTTGCTAACTAATGAAAAATATCTTAATAATTAGAATCTCCACGAATGACGAATTCACTTGACACTACCTTTCTTTTCTCTCTCTCTCTCTCTCTCTCTCTCTCTCTCTCTCTCTCTCTCTCTCTCTTTTATTATCAAAACATGACGCCATCTTAAATGCCATTATAATTTGTTATGGACATTCTAAACTCATTTCCTCTTTTCTTCTTTTGAGTGCAGATGAACTTCCATAATCTATTTTCCATGCCATGTGGATTTCTGCAAGGATGTAGACATGTCCTCAGTTAATCCTTCGTCAATCTCTTTCATTTTCAGGGATGAAAACAATAACCGTTGATATTGTACTTTTTACTTTCTTTACTTAAATGAGTGGTGCTTTATTATTTGTCTGTGTTTGTACTGCAAATTTCTCCATTCGGAGAATGTCTTGTTCGTATTGTAAGAGACCTACTGTGGTATTGTATCTACTGGAATTACCTCGGAATGATTATTATCCTTCGTTTACAGACAGCCGCACTATTAAGTCTTATTTTGGTAAATTTCTATAAGCTGCTCGATCTTTTTACAATTATTCCACTAGATTATTAATGAATTTATAAATATAAAAGACCGTATCTTTTTCATTTCTAAATTGTTTTACTTCACTACAACATAGGAAGAATAAGTTTTCTTTTTCTTTTGCTCCTCAGACTAGATGAACATGAAAGCAAAAGGCTAATTATATGAACAATAAAGTTTTTGTTATCTGCCCAAAGCTTTGTCAGTTCTAGTCTCCCAAGAACTTTTGTTTGAACTCATGATTGTATATGCTATAGTTCCTCATAATTTCAACATCTCCTAGGTCGATTTTATGACTACACTAGAGCGCATAGACTTGCCCAGATTGGACATCCCGAAGATGAGATTGAGGTCGAGAAGGCTCGGTCAGTAGATTTAGCCAAATGAGTATCATTCGAAGCCAAAACAGGTTCTCAGCCTGAAAAGTGAGAAAACAAACTATAACCAGTAAGTCTTAGAAGAACCACTGATCGAGTCACACCATATTAAAATCTTAATTTTTCGTTCCATTGCTTATAAAACAAAATGATCCTTTTAGTTAGAACGAATTTTTTTGTAGCTATTATGATCGCTTGCCAAAAACGAGACGACATTGGCATTCGTTGTTTGCGTTTCATGAAGCTCTCTTGAGACCCCCACTCCTGTTTTTCCAACGGCAAGAAAAGAAATTGGCTAAATCGATCCTTTTCGGCGTTGCAACGAGTGGTCGAGCTAGCTCGGATCGCATGTCCTCCCATTATTGGGATAAGATGTTTAGGCTAAACCGTGCTTGCTAAACTCGTGTGCAGCGAAAAGTGGTCCTGGAACAATTTGGTTTCAGAATATGGGTATACATTTTCGATGATTGTAATCTAAAGAAAGCTCTTGAAAAAGTCTTTGTAGACTTAGCGGTCAGGATTTGATCAGAGTTCCAGCCGCTATTAGATACCTTGAACATTGAGCTATAGTAGACCCCTCTGCGGTACAAAGTAATCGGTAATAATTTTTTCCTCACGCTAGACGATGTATAGGACAGTGGTTGGACTCATAGCAATGTGGAATGAAATGAGAGATTTGTTCGTGGAAGACACTAAGGGAAGTTGCCTGGTCGCGACTGCCCGCAGTCACGAAGTCACTTCCCTAACGGAACCTGTATTAGCATTCAAGTTAAAGGCCCTTCTTCTCTGGACATTCTCTTGCTTTTCCTCAGATGGGAATCCGACCGCAAGCAAGAAAATGCACTTATCGAGCTCGCAAACAAAATTGTCAATAAATGCAAGGAGTTCTTCTAGCTCTGAAACCTCTAGTGGGCTTCATGTAAAAGCAACCGATCAACAATATTGGACATCTTCTGAACCCAAAAAAAAAAAAAAAAAAAAAAAAAGAAAAAAAAATCATGGACATCAATAAGAGACAATAGCAGTGTGCGGGAATCAGTACAAAAACAAAACGATATCCTTCCTGCACTCAAACTTAGTTACAATGATTTGCAGCACCAAGTGAAACGTGTTGTTTCGCATTTTTGTTCCATGTTTCCTAAAGATTACTGGCACACCGGCTATCTATTGAGAAATCTTTTAAGCACACGGGGACTGATACATCCGTCAAATAAAAACAAAGCCCCGTAAGAAGTTGGGGAAGATCTTGTGAAAGATGTTAGAAATTAAACCAAATTCATTGGTGCCGATACTTGGACACCAAAATCCTAGAATTGATACCAAAGATTGTTCGGTGGGCTTGGTAGAGCCCGGGCTAAGCCTAATAAACCTAGCTAAATCATTAGCCTCCGCAGGTGTGCGTCCCTAATCGGGCGCAAAAAAAAAAAGAGGTCGTAATATATATTGATATTCAATATCACTTCATTCGAGAACATGTTAAGGAGAATGAGGTTGAAGTGTTGCATGTGAAGACGGGAGATCAAGTAGCAGACATTTTTACTAAATTTCTCAAGATCCATGCTTTCCGAAAGTTCAAAAGTCTATTTGGAATGATGGATGGAAGAGAATTTGGTTTAAGGGGGAGTGTTAGAAATTAAATGAGATTCATCATACTTCGACACTCAGATCCCATAATTGATACCAAAGACTGTTCGGTGGCCGCATTGAAGAAGAGCCATAATTACTGCATTATCTTTAATGAGTCCATTCGTATTTCTTGGTGTAGTGATTGTTTCTAAATATATGATAAGATAGCGTAAGATAAGATAAGATATGATTATTGTTTTGTTAGTTTCTAAATCTTATTCCGAACGCTAGCTATTTTTATAGGGAAGAGTAAAGATTATGTAACAAGTCTATAAATAAGGGAGTCTTGTAATTGTTTTTTTTTTTTTTTTTTTTTGGTTAAGGTGAAATAAATCTACAAGCCTATCTATCTTTTTATCTTCCTTATGTTAGTTGTGAGCATTTCACCTTCAAATTACTTCCATCGGAGGAGTTCGGTAAGGCTTCCTATTCAAAATGCATGATCAAATGCACAGCCTCACTTTATCAATGGTAGACCCGTCAAACAAGCGGGTCAAATCGGGTTTCGGTCAGATAAAAAACAGTCCCATCCAAATTAACCTATTTAACCTATTTTTAGTGATGCAGTAAATTTTCAGCCTGATCTCTATACTTTGGCCTCTGGCCTTGTAGGAGATGGTTGGCTAATCCAGATACACCTGAGTGCGGTGAGGCTTTGTTTGCCCACTGAGGCTGCCCACTCAGAGGCCATTCCTTCATCCTCACCAACATGCGCAACTTGGTCTCCCAATAATGTTTGTATCAGTATGGGTGCAGCAGGACATCATTGTTGTGATTTCTACTTCAAATCCTTGCCTTCTAATAGTTCTACGGATTAAAGTCCTTTCTACATATCAACATGAAATATTTGACGTGCACCATCTGAGATTTCCAAGTGAAATTTCCTGCATTTCTGTACCTCCAAATTACTTGGAACAAGAACAGTCCTGTTCCTATGCCAGCAGAAGTAATATTAAGCATGCTAAATCTCTTCCTCAAGGAGTTCATATTGGCAATATCATTGTTATCGGCACGCATAGGCCTTATGTGGAAGTTATTTCTATTATTCCTGATCGAGGCCTTCGAGTGATTGCATCAGGGACCATACTGTTAACAAGCACCATGGACACTGTAGTCAGCCGTTGTATCCCCCAGGACATAAGGCTTGTATAAGTTGACAAGTTATGCGTTCTTTCTGGTACGAGGAATAGAATGCTTCTCCGTTTTGAGTGGCCGACAGTCTCATTAATGAATTCCTCAGAGCTACTATGTCACAACTCTTCGAGTAATTCTTGTGGAGGAAATGCATATGCAGCAATGTCAGAGATAAAGGCAAATTATTTCGGCCTAGGAATGTCTACTGGTGTTTAATCTGGGAAGGTTGGAGATAGCTTGCCCATTGATCTTCAATTTATAGTCAATCGTCGTATCGGCATAACTCCTGTTTTTCTGGTGCCCTTGAGCGATTCTCTGGATTCCGCCATGATTGCTCTCAGTGATAGACCCCGGTTCTTGCAAACAGCAAGGCACAGCCTGCCTTTTACATCGATTTCTTTTCGATCTTCAACTCCTGTAACTCCAGTTTGTTCGGCTGAGTGCACCAAGGGAGTTCTATTTGTTGCCGAAGACAGTCTACATTTGGTGAGTTTTGATCTCAGTCCTATTGTTCTGGTGGCTTTTTTTCTTGTTTGATTGCTCTTTATTTTCATTGCGTTTGAAGCTCTCTAGTGTCATCCTATATTAGCATTTTCGACAGCGCAAGCATCCTTTACATGAGCCATGGCCTCTGCAATCCTGATTTGTCATCACTTCTTATTTCGAGTCCTAATTTATTTTCTTTTTGGGCTAAGGTGAATTTTGTACTTACAAAAGCATTGGCTACGGTCCTCTCCGACCAGTGATTTATTTGACCTAGATCGATGAAGAAAAAACATCTAAATACCCCTTCAAAAGATTTAGAAAATCTATGATGATTGCACGTTTAGTGCATCATGTCCACTCCCAAAACTACTGGTGAATAGAAAAAAAGAAAATTCAATACACCCACACCCCACCCCACCCCACCCCCACCACCACAATCCACCCCCGCTCCCCCACACACCCCCGCCCCCCCGCCACCCCCCCCTCCCGGGTTCCTCCCTGAATTAAAAGATGGATTAAAGTTCTGTATTCTACATTTCCAAACAAATAATTGTTGGGTTCAAGGCAGAGTTGCTGGATAACACTAATTCTTTCTTCACAGTCAAACCACAATGGAAGCACTGCTCCTTTTATGCTGTACTAGCGATTTTGACCCCTAAATAACCGATCCTGAACTGCATATTAATTATCTTTCTTATTTATGACCTGTCATGATTATTATAATCCTAATCTTAAGCATGTGTTTTAGCGACAAATGTCAATGGAGTCTTTTAACTATGCAGCAAACATAATACTGTCGATATAGTCCTAAAAAAACTGAATATTTGCATCCTAGTTCATGTACAAGATCTGAGAAAAGGATGTTCCACCTTCTGCCTTTCTGTTCCACGTTCCAGAGTGATCCACATCCTAAATGTTAGAATTCAAGTCGGCGGAAGACGACTTACCTTTATCCGATGCGCAAGCAACAATTAACCCCGGAACGAACATTGAATTGCGGATGAATCACGAACAAAATTACTTCACTTTGGTCTGAATGCAATCACAAGGAAAGCACCCGATTTTCACGGCGTAAATGCAAACCGTTCTTGTAAAGGATGAAATTGAATGCCTTCTCTCTTTGAAATAAGACAAGAAAAATGGAGAGAAATTCTGAATGTTTGTTCTGACAACAACAAGTCTACCAAAGACATTTATACAACTCTCTTCATATCCTTTCAAAGAGGTGCCTTTCCATTGTAGCTTATCAAGGCCAAACGGTGCGTTCCAATCGTACCCCATCATAGGCCAAACGGTGCGTTCCAATCGCACCCCATCATGGACGTACTAGCTAAAGTACAACACTAAATAACCTTGCTTGTACGTCCACGGTTTTACTTGCAGCTGTTGCCCAGCTAATTCCAGTCAATGCATCAAGAAAAAAGCTGTCATTGCTGTTGAGCAGGGTAGCAGCTAATGATATTCAGCATTTTTTTGAAATGGAAAAATATCTACTTACAATCAAAAGCCTTTTTTTTTCTTGACTCATGAGCTATAAGAACGTTATCTGTTGCTGCTTCTTAGGTAGAAGGCAATCGCACTTAAAGCTATTTGCCGCCCTTAATGGTCCTCCAGGGATGAATTGCTTTGCCATAGATTCATTTCCTTGACTAATCAGCTTATGAAATTGTTATCTGATTTCTGTCTTTTGTCTGTCAAGTGAAGTTTTTCGCTGAAAGGCTGAAATTACTTTCATCTACCATCTCTCGTTATTTTGGATTGCAACTTCCATTTGATTGAAAGAAGTGAACTTTTTTCCACCGCACAGTGATTTTGACACTCCCAAGATTCCCTGTTGGGATATTCAGGATGAACATACGAGTTAGGAAGGACGTCGGGTCTACTGTTCTCAGGATAAAGTAAGCCACTGTCATTTTCTTGTGTGTGTCGAAGATCTGTAAGATCCTCCCAACGCACAATGTAGTAGATTGTAGGACAGCTTCCTTTAGAGGCTCTAGTTGTGTCGAGAGAAGCAAATCCAGTAGAGAAAAAGCTTTAGATGCTCCCAAAGTGTCGTCGGGAGGCAATGCCCCGCTTATAAGAGCAAAGGTATTCATTCGGGACCGCACTAATTCCTCATTATCTAGCAAAACTCACGAAGGCGTTGTTATAGGAATATTGTTGAAGGATGGAATTATGTGATCCGCTTGTCCTCGGCAAAACTCATGGCGTTACCCTTCATAGGAGGTATAAAAGGCTCCATTCCAGTAACAAGGTATGTTTACTCAGAATTCCCGAGGTTGGGACACACTGAGTCTGTAAGCTTGCGCGGAGGGACACTTAAGTGCGTAACTTCAAAATGGTATACTTAAGTGCCAATATCGGAGTAAAATGGAACACTTAAGTGCCACTCCGGCGAAAATCCGGCCAAATGGCTGACGTGGCAACTTTCCGGCGAGTTTGGTCCAAAACGGCGTCGTTTTGCACGCTGACGTGGAGAGAAAATGCAAAAACAATGTCGTTTTTGTGTCTTATGTATAAATAATTAATATAAAAATTAATTTTATTAAATTAAAACTTAATTTTCTTTAAAATATTCTGAAAATTTTAAAAAAATTAAAATTTTAAAAACTTAAAATTTTAAAATTTAAAATTTAAAAACTTAAAATTTAAAAACTTAAAATTTAAAAAACTTAAAATTTAAAAACTTAAATTTAAAAAACTTAACATTAAAAAACTTAAAATTAAAAAAAACTTAAAATTAAAAAACTTAAAATTAAAAAAACTTAAAATTAAAAAACTTAAAACTAAAAAAAAAATTAAAATTTAAAAAATTTAATATTTAAAAAAAATATTAAAAAAATTAAAATTAAAAAACTTAAAATAAAAAAAAAACTTAAAATTAAAAAATTTAAAAATTAAAAATTAAAAAACTTAAAATACAAAAAAACTTAAAATTAAAAAATTAAAAAATTAAAAATTAAAAAACTTAAAATTTAGAAAACTTAAAATTTTAAAAAAAAATTAAAATTTAAAAACCTTAAAATTAAAAAAAAAAATTAAAATTGCCACCTCAGCCGCCCCCTTCGGCCCCCTTTTAAAAAATTTAATTTTTTTAAATTTTAAGTTTTTTTTTTAAATTTTAAGTTTTTAAGTTTTTAATTTAATTTTTTAATTTTAAGTTATTTTAATTTTAAGTTATTTTAATTTTAAGTTTTTTTTTTAAATTTTAAATTTTTAAGTTTTTAATTTAATTTTTTAATTTAAAGTTATTTTAATTTTATTATTTTTTTAAAATTTTAAGTTTTTTAAATTTTAAGTTTTCTAATTTTTTTTTAAATTTTAAGTTTTGTAAATTGTAAATTTTAAGTTTTTTAAATTTTAATTTTTTTTTAAATTTTAAGTTTTTAATTTTAAGTTTTGTAAATTTTAAATTTTAAGTTTTTTAAATTTTACTTTTTTAATTTTAAGTTTTTTTAATTTTAAGTTTTTTTAATTTTGATTTTTTTTTTAATTTTAAGTTTTTTTAATTTTTTTTTAATATTTTAAATAAAATTAATCTTTAATTTTAATTTAATTAATTTTTATATTATTTATTTACACATCGGACACGAAACGGCGTCGTTTTTGTATTCTCTTCGCCACGTCAGCGTGCAAAACGACGCCATTTTGGACCAAACTCGCTGGAAAGTTGCCACGTCAGCCATTTGGCCGGATTTTCGCCGGAGTGGCACTTAAGTGTTCCATTTAAGTTCGAAACTGGCACTCAAGTGTACCATTTTGAAGTTATGGCACTTAAGTGTCCCTCCGTGCCAAGTTATGGCACTTGGGCTGTTCTTCTGTCCAGAATTCCCCATCGGATGGTTAGACTGGGTTGATAAAAAGCGTCTCTTGTGTTGACGTACTCTACACCTGATAACTCAGGCAGAAAAATGTTTCATTCCTGTGTCATGTACGGTTGAGAAGTAATCAGGGAAAGATAATCGCATGTTGAGAGTTCTGTTTCAAATTGATAGTGAAACCAATGACTTAGGTGTGAATTCTAGTCTCGAGGCTTTCTCTTGATTATCAGATTGTTTTAATTTGATTTCAATTGCTCAATGGGTGATCATCAAAAAGTAGTGGCTTAATTGCGACAAGTGTGAACTCATTATGATGAGTGGTGATACATCATGACAAGTGCAACACGTAACATGCAACGATCAAACCATCTTTTAAGGGTCAATGGGCCAAGGGATTACATTCCAGTGGAGATACCATCAGATGGGGATACTCCGTGATTGACACTCTTTGGAGGAGATTTGAAAGAACTATTTCCTCGCAAAATTTTGATTAAAGAATGAAAAATCTAAAACATTAAATTTGTAACACATGCAATTGTTCCATAGAATTACTAATTTGGTTATTCTGATTAGTCCAAATTATTTTGAGCCGATTTCTTTTAGCATTGATAAATTTATTGAAAACTCAAAATTCATTTTGACCTCATGTACTACACAATTACAAAATGTTGAAAACTGATCAGAAGTAACCTTAATTAACGTTGGAGTTGATGTTTTTAAGCAACTAATTATTGCCGTATGGTCTTGTCACCATTACATGACATTATGGAAGACAAGAAAGAGATAGATTCGTGGGCGAGCCACAACCTTGAATTGAAATTGAGGATTATATATCATTGAACGTTGATATTGAGGATTATATATTATTGAATGAGGCCTTTTTCATGGGGAAAATCATTTAATTCATAAAGCCAACACCCAACAATAATTGAATTTTAGGACGCCGAGTTTGTTGGTCCCCAATTGATATTGATCTCTCCGGGCCGCCTACATTGGATCCTAGGTGTGCTTACATGCTTCCTCACCAACGTAAGGGTTGTTTCTAACCAACAGGAGCTGCCTATGCCTATCTGCCAATGCAGTGGGCTGCCAAGCTGCGTTCATTATTTTAACATATCAATATTCGCACACATTGTCCCTCCTCATTAAGACAATATATTTTTCAAGCCCCATACCCGACTCTATCCTCTAAGTGTTTTTACATTTGAGAGATCCCGAGGTCTAGACAAGGCCCCAGATGTACCTTTTTAACACCTTGCTAAGGACGGATACAGAAAATCATTCAATTCAAAAAGCTAACACCCAACAATCATTAACTTCCGGAACGAGAAGTTTGTTGGTCCCCGTTGATATTGATCTCTCCAAGGGGCCTACCTTAGATCCTTGGTATGGTTATATGGTTCCTCATTAAGGTAGGGGCTATTTCCAACTAACAAGCTACCTGTGCCTAACCGTTAATGCGGTGGGTTGATAAGCAGTGTTCATTATTTTAACGTGTCAATGTCCGTATATCTTGTCCCCTTTATTGGTGTAGTATATTTTTCGAGCTCCATACCCACCTCTACCTTGTAAGTGTTTCTACATCTGAGTGATCCTAAGGTGCGGATGAGGGCCGGCTTTTTAATATCTTACAAAGGACGGATACAAGAGAATCATTTAATTCAAAAAGCTAACAAGTCAACAATCATTAACTTTCAGGACAGCAAGTTGGTTGGTCCCCAATTGATTTTGATCTCTCCATGGCCCATGCACTGTCCGCATGTGGATGTATTGGATATTGATTAAATGAATATTTTGGGACACTTGCTAAGCAATTTAAGTTCTAAAAACCATATTATTTACGTGATGCAGGTGACAGGTGCTTTAAAAATCAGGATAATGATGGCTTCAGTGTCACAATTATTTTTATATGGCGTGGATTTAAGATCATTTAAGTACCACGATCTTTAAAAAGCACTGTACTTAAAGTACCTTTTATGACTTAATCTGTCAATTTGACGTGGCTTGCCGGAGTCAATTAGATGGAAGCTTATAAAAAAAAAAAAAAAAAAAATTGAAACTAAATCAATTGTTCATCGACTATTAGTAGATTTTTGGCTCTACACTTTTTTAATTTGACAAACGATATCGTGAGCCAAAAAACGGAAGCCCAAATATATGCTCTAGTTTTGCCACTTTTTTTCTTAATTTTGTTAGACTCAAAAGCAAAATAATTGAGCAAAGATTCTCTCCAAGTAATTTCGTTTAAAAAGTCACCGAAAAAGGAAGTAAGGAAATTTTCTTCACCTCTCGAAATTATGCATTTGTTTTTTCTCTGAAATTGCTCTATTTTATGATGAAATAATAACGCTTAGAGCTTTGTTGTAATGTGCCAACTCTCTTCGATCAACTGCAAGGATCAATAATACTACGCGTTTGGGGACCAATTTAGCCCCCAATTTCTCAATATGTGAAAAAATAAATGCATTTAACGAAGTTGTTCCGTAGATAAATTGTGCACCGCACAAATTGGAATGCTTTGTGCCTAAAATATAAGAACAGTCACTTTAAGAAGACTTTATGAACCATCAATTTAGTGTCGAAATTTTTTTAAAGCCTCTAAATCTTATCTTTGACAAGTCTCCAAATTTAGGAGCACGAATAGAGAGATCTAAGTAGTTTCTATATGCAATTGTGCAATTCGACTCTGAATATCTTCCTTAACCCTTTAAACTGTGTTTGGTAGTCCGGATTTATGTTTAGATAGTACAACAAAATATTCTATCTAGTTTGATAACCTCTTCTGAATTGGATAAACTCAGATTTACCTGAATATACCTAGATAAAATGCCAAATAAGAAATCCGTGTTATGAGATGGGATAAACCCGAATGGATAATTTTTTAAAAAAATAAAAGAAAGAGTGATGGAGTCCAGCTTCGTCGGACCATTGCGATGACAACCAATCATCCTTACTCCTAACCATCATGTCGTCATCTCTGATCAACACCGTTCAGCCGATCATCCTCCGATGACCATCTAACCAAACCAGGCTGAAAACTCGTCTTTGAAAAAGTAGAACATGAAGAAAAAAAAAATCAAAATGCATGAAGTTTTGGGCATTGGTATGTTGGTCCTGGACGGTGATCACTTGATTTTGTTGTGATGCTTTGACGTGCGATCCTATCCTCAACTAAAATTTGAGAATTTGAGCTAACAACCGAAAGATTTCGAAGGAGGAGGAGCTCAAGCAAGAACAGTGACTAGTGCTAATCTCGACCGTGCGAGATTACGTCTATAAGATGCTGCAGGATATATCTGGCATGAAGATTCTCATTCTTGATTCTCAAATCATAAGCTTGTCTTTGACTCAATCATTTATAAGGGAAATTTCACAATTTCATCGCTTCAGTTCGCATGTCGTTTCTTGGCTCGTTGCCGTTTGCTGTGGAATTGCTTGATTGAGTAATTGGTAAGGGATGCGATGTTAATGGAATTTGCTGTTTGTGTTGCGGTGAATATTGTGATTCGTAGTAAGCATTGTTAGCGTTGTGTACCCATAGTACGAGCTTCTTAAGAAGGAGGTGTTCTTGGTGGAGGTGGTGGACTCCATCTTCGAGTCTTGAGAATCGATGTCGCATCCCAAGGCGATTTGCTAGCCCTAAATTCGGAGAGCATCACCTCTGTAAGCAAATGGCATTTTCAAACATTTTCAATCCTATATTAAATTGCACCAGACATGTATTAAGTTTTTTTACAATCCAAAATATATTTGAAAGATTTCTAATCATATCTTATCCTAATCATATCGCAATCCAAATTCAGATGATCAAACGTCACCTTAAATCGCACTTGGTGGCCTAGATAAGAGGCCGGATAAGATCAAAGTTGCCCTATCTAGCGCTTGGTGATGCACATTGGATGGGATAAATCCGGTTGTGTCTAGATTGAAACGCAAATTTCCTGACTTTGAGGGTGGGCTAAGCTTGGATAACAGAACATAGTACACAATAGTTTAAAAAAAAAAAAAAAAGGTAAGAAGAAAACCAGAGATGTTTCCTACTTTGCTGGCCACGGTTGCGCCACCCAACGGTGGTCGCTTGAGATTTTCCATTTTCTCTCACCCAACTGCGGTGGATTGTGCAATCCTTCGCGGTGGTCATTGATCACCGCGAGGCAGTCGCACCTCCTAGTCACAGTAATTCCAAAAGGTTGTTCCAATTTTAAGAATTACAGAACCACAAGCGAACTCGACCCAAAAAGTTTTATCACGAGATGATGACATCATTAATCCATGAAACTATTTTAGAATAAATTGTCCATTGTTCGTTATACTAGATGTTAAAAATGTCAAACATGAAAATAATTAATAAATGATTCGGTGATATCACATCATCACGTAACTTAAATTTAAATGCATTCCACCATCTATGATCTCTCCACCTTATCACAATCAAGTCCATCTTGCAGCGGTTGAAGGATGTCATATCCATGGGTGGGATCCCTATTACAGCTTCCTCAAGCATGTGAGTTTTAAGATAGTCTCAACATATCAAAACCCTCCTTTGGCTAATAGCGCATAAGCATTTATTAACCAATGAATTGAAGATGTCTTGCAATAAGGGAGGTAATTCTTATTGTCTACATTGTGAATCTTCAATGGAAACAACATTGCATGTTTTGCAAGATTGTCCAGTCATTAGGAACATTTGGGTTGATCTCATCCCACAAAATTGTTTTGAAGAGTTTTGCTCCATGAATGTCTCTCAATGGTTGAAATTTAATTTGGTTAACATCAGGAGATTTAACTCTCACTTTGATTGGAGTACTGCTTTTGGTGTGAGCATATGGCTTTTTTGGCAATGGCAAAACAAGTCTCTATTTCAAGAAATTTTTGTTTTTCCTTCCAACCCTATACAAGTAATCCTTTCACACATGAAGGAAATGATCAAGTTGTCTACAAGTGGATCACATACTTCTCCCATTATGGTTGCTTGGGCTCCTCCTCCACCAGAATGGATTAAATTGAATATGGATGGGGCATCTAAAAATAATCCTAGACTTGTAGGAACTAAAGGATTATTCCTAATGAAGGGAGAGATTGACTTGGGAGTTTTACCTCATTTCTTGGAGTATGTTCATCTCTACAAACTGAATTATGGGCACTATGGATGGGACTTACCATTGCAAAGCAATAAGGTTTCCACAAACTCATCATTGAGATGGACTCCAAAATTATTATCGAACTTGTTGACTTAGAGAGAGTAGTGAATGACATTGGTTCTGCACTACTTAAGAATATCATAATGCTATTAAGCTTTCATTTTAAATTTAAAATTCATCATATTTTTTGGAAAGGCAATCGGCTTGTTTTTTTTTTTTTTTTTGAGTAAAAAGGCAATCGGCTTGTTGATATGCTTGCTAATGTTGGTATAGCGAAGTGTTTGGATATTACATTTTAGCCACAGCCGCCTAGAGAATTATCTTACATTTTGCTTAGTGATAAAATGGGTATTATAGACTCTCTTTTTTTTTTTGAACAAGGTATTATAGACTTAAAGACATTGATTTTTCTCAGTTTTGTATCTTGTATTCATTAAGAGAAAAAAAAAAATTAAGACAGGCTACTGTAGAGGATTCCTAGCCACAAAATAGTGTGGTCCTCACAGCGCTCAACCCCTTTTCAGCTTCACATCCCATGAACTTTTTGAGATTGGCCTTATGTAATTGTAGCCCTTGTCTTTTCGTTGTGTGTTACGATAAGACCACACGTCAAGTCAATTTTGAGATTTGCCGTAGCCAACACGATGACAACGAAGTACTCTACTGAACGACTATAATAAAAATATATTTATAAAGCAACGTCAAAAAAGATATTTAAATCGGTTATTATATGTAATAATAATCCGCCACATGACTTCACATATTGATTTTTTTCCTTCAAAAAAGCTTAACACATCTAACATCTCTAACTATTGATTGAACACATATGAGCTCATGAGAGAATTTTGCATAAATCTAGGGCTATTCGATGCAACTGAGAAAATAAGTGATGAAAAAAAGGATACATAAAGTTTTCTGAGGACAATTGAAACATGATAGTTTTATATTATAAATATTTTTTTATCAAAGAAAGAACAATTGTTTTTAGCAACATATTTGGCAAATTCTAATTGCCATCAATCATTTTACTATTGGATGAATTAAGAGACCTGTCTTTACTTATCGCATTTTTCATTTAATCAAATCTATTAATTAATGCTAATTAAGGTTATGAAACAAATATAATCTTCCTAGTCCATAAATGATGTGGTAGATGCAACTAATCAGACTAAATGAGGTATATAGATATAAATGGGATCGACTCTAAACTTCATAAATTCCTGAATAATGATTGACTTGGTCTAATAAGGGGCTTGTGGGGAACTCATCGAGATATGTTTAAATTTAACTATGTTGATACCATGAAATAACTCTAAATTAGTATGCACATGTGACAAATTTATCATAAATTAATTTTTTTACCATTAAAAATCCAAAACTGATACTTTTATGATATCTTTACATTTCGTTAATTTCTATTAAATTGGATCACTACCATACTTAAAAAAAAAAAAATGGATTACTATCATGAAAAATCACAAATCGGTACACTTAAAATAAGCGGGGTTAAAAACTCAAATTGGTACACTCATAAACTGCCACGTGTTATCCAACTCGGAAATTTAATGGTAAAATTTCACGAAAAACTAATGAAATGTAAATTTATCATAAGTACCGTTTTGGGGTTTTCGTGACTTACCTAGACTCAATATAGGATGGAGGTCCTACCTTGGCTAGTACTTTCATTTCAATGTCTCCATCGTGCTAATTATCGATTCATGTGGAAAAGGTTAGTTCTGAATGAATTCGTCCTTCAATGCATCTACTGGTGTGATTCATGGAGACATTAGGAGACGTGATTGAAGATCTTGGTCCGCCTATACCACACTCGATCAAGCCTCACTAATAAGCGTGTACTTATATGCCGGCCATGTAACACAAATAAAGTGGAGAAGCTGAAACATCATTTTCAAAAAGAGAAAATGAAAAAGAAAGAAACAAGAGGCACGTATGAAATCGCCCCATATATACCCACTCCAAGCCTCAAGGGCATACTCACCACACATAACATTCCCATTCTTGTGTTCCTTGAAAACTTTCAGTACTAAACAACTGTTACATTCGCAAAGAGGCAGAGAGAGCAAAAAAGAATGAGTCAATCGCTATGCAGCGGCGGCGGGATCTTCCAAGCCTTAAACGGCCACGTCTCCGGCAACGGGACGCAGGCTCTGGTCCTGTCCCATGGCTTTGGGGCCGACCAGACCGTTTGGCACCATGTCGTGCCGTTCTTTGCATACTTCTTCAAAGTGGTGGTCTACGACTTGGCCTTCGTCCACCCAGGCGTGTTCGGCGCAGCCACGAGCAAGTACTCGGACCTGGGGGGTTACGCTGAAGACTTGGTGTGCCTTCTCGACGAGCTGAAGGTGAAGAGGAGCATCTATGTCGGTCACTCCATGTCGGCCATGATCGGGTGCTTGGCGGCAATACGCAGGCCGGACCTCTTTGAACACCTTGTGCTGTTCAGTGGATCTCCAAGGTAGGCTCTCTCTCTCTCTCTCTCTCTGTTTTTTTTTTTTTTTTTTTTCGGTCCTCTCTATTCCTATTCTACACTCACTCTCGGGCTTTCGCCTCTGTCCCGAAACTTACGCGTCCCCACCCCATCATCCCCGAAGGTGGGGATTTGAACCCTCACCTCCCCCTTCCACAAGGGTGGCCACTGTGGTTCTCTCTCTCTGTGTTAGAAACATATGTTGTACGTTGTTGATTTAATGAATGGAGTTAAGAAGGAAGAACATTTTTTGCCTTCTTGACAACCTTTTTCCATGCATTCATGTTGAGTTGTACTTCATATCTTGCATATACTGCAGTCAGGTATACTGTCTGTAGATTCACATGCACACAGAAATAAACACCGTATCCCTAATGTCATGTTAGGGTTAAAAAGAATTACCATTTGAGAAATACTTATTTAACTATTCTTAAGTTTTTTGCCACAAAAAAAAAACAATGAATAATTAGACATTATTGTAGGGTCATTTCATTCAAGAATTTATGACTCATAATATACTATTAAACAATTACCATTTGAGAAGTGCCTATGTAATTATTCTTAAGTTTTGGACCACAAAAAAATAAATAATAAATAATTAAAAATTATTGTGGGGCTCCTTCAAGAATTTAGAACGGATAATATATTATTATTATAATAGTAACTAAAGACTATTATATTAGTAAAACTCTTACTATTTTGCATCACATTTATTTTTTTTCAAAAAGAAAAAAAAAAGGAAAAATCTATATAGATTGTGTTAAATTTATGACACGTGTCATCTTGAGTTATCCGTATATGTGTTCCTCGGCAACTAGCCTGAGCGCTACAAAAAAGCTGATTGATCTTCTAACATCATTTTATTAACAAATATTTTTGAATCACAGGTACCTCAACGCCGAAGGATACGTCGGAGGCTTCGATGAAACAGCGATCAACTCGCTACTCCAATCGATGCGCGCGAATTACTCAGGTTGGGTCCATGATTTCGCTCCGGAAGCAATAGCACTGAACAACACGAGTGCACTGATGGAGTTCGAGCGCAGCTTGGGAAGACTAGAGCCCGAAATCGCGGTGAGCGTAGCTAAGACCGTGTTCCTGAGCGATGTGAGATGGGCTCTGCCGAAAGTGCTTGTTCCGTGCTCCATCATTCAATCCCAAGAGGACGTCGTCGTGCCCGTGTCGGTCTCGTATTACATGAAGAGCAAGATTGGGAATGGTTCCTCCGAGGTGAAAATACTAAGGACCCAAGGCCACCTTCCGATGCTCACTGCTTATCCTTTACTTCTGGATGCCTTGAAGGGGACAATTTTAACTTCACTCGACGTCCGGTTTGCACGAAGGAGAAGTAGTCAAAATCTATCTTAGAGCTGGCCTGCCTCAATATTTAGTTGGGAACAATATTACCCAATTTATTTTCAGTTAAGTTTGTGCGAAGGTGATGTTCATATTGAGAGGCTTTTCTTTGATTTGAGACTTAGAAAAGCACGGACATCTTGGCGATGGTTCAATCCTGATCTTCTTTTTTTATCTATCATTTGTACTTTTTATTTTATATATTATGATGAAAATACACTTTTGGTCCCCTTACCTCATCGATGTGTCTACTTCGGCTTCTTAAACTTTTTCATGCAATTAAGTAGACAATCTCGTTTGATTTGTGTTTGTCTGCTATCTACTGCCAGTTATTTGCATGTCCCTCGTTAAATGTTTTCGGAAGCGATGGGGCTCGTTACTCCTAGTGGCGGTGGGCCGCTGCTGCTCATGATCAAGCCGTCGTCGCGCATGCTGGGGAGGGCAATGAGGATCTTAGAGCCCTTGCCTAGATTGGTGGCGGTGGTCCGATCAAAGGGCCGCCATTGGGCCTGGTGGGAAGGGCGATAGCCCTCGCTCAAGTAATAGCGACGGCTAGCTGGCCTTCTCAAATTGGAGGGGCGGAGCACCTTCCATCCTTTGGCCGTTTTTCGCTTCTCTCCCCTTTTTTCCTATCCGACACATAGTAGAATTTGAAGCAATGAATCATCTATGGACTTCGTAACTCAACGCTGATGCTTGTCGATGATTCCTTAAAAGTTATCGATAACCCTTAAACGCAGCTGTCTGTCAATTTTATTTAGCCGCATCCCTCAAATTTGTAAACTTGCACCAAGTATCTAACTAACCGATCAAGCCTCGGTACTTGTTGATTACAAAGAATTTGTTATTTTTTTTTGCATAAATACTTATATGTTCGAATTGGATCAAAGGTCTTGTCAGGAGGCTGAATTGAAACACCATTAGAATGTCAATCTGGAAACCTTGCCATTGTTCTCTATAATATTTTAGAGAAATGATTGTATAACCGTGTAATAGTATCATAGTCATACCTCATCCACAAGTGTTATGAATGGTAAAACAAATATAGAAATCATGGGAGGACCCACCTCTGGCCTTGTGGCCAGCATTCCACTGTCTCTTACACAGTTATGTTAGAGGTGCTCATAAGGATCTTCAAGAGAGAGGGAAAGAGAATCAATAAAAGTTATAATTTTTACTCAGTTGTCTTGACTTTATACTTTATCAGAGAAGGGTATTTATACTCAAACAATATGCCAATAAAGGAAGTTAATTACCTTATAAAATAACGAAATTCAAATAATAACCCTGATGTCTAATAATATCTCTAACAATATTCACTATTAGAACATTATGTAATATCAAAAAAATGTTCTTCAACATTTTCGCACAATTTTTTCTAAGTGCTCAGCCAAATCTCTTTGAACTTCATGAGTTTCTTATGATTTCTATGTCAATGGTGTTCAACTTCTTTGGATGTGACGATGCCTCTGGACTTTAGGAAGACTCCAAGCGCTTTGGGTTAACCGCAATTTCCTTGACTTTTCAGAATCCAAACTGAAAAGTAGCGTTAATTTCACGAATCCATCCCTTGTTTTAGAGCCTTCCCCTTCCCTAGGGCGTGGTACTTTATTACGATTCAAACCTTAAATCGTTCTAGGATTGTCACTATCATTTCTTAGATCGATTAAGAATTTAAAGTTCTAGTTGTTTGGGGAAGTTGATCAATCACCTAGAGGTTAACTGGTCTATTAAAATTAAGTATCTAGGCTGGTAAGTTTAGTTACAAATATAAAACGATTAGTACCCCACATAGCCCTTTTGGTGCAATATTTATTGGTTAAGTTCTGTCGTGGAATATCATGTCCTAGTTCTAATATATATATATATATATATTCCTATTTTGGGTGTTAAAAATTGAAAACTTCACTGCCCGCCATTAGGTGAAATTGCCACATTGTGAGACAGATCACGTCTCGACTCCATCGTGCCACATGTGATTAGTGTCCTTTCAAAAATATACAATGCATGCAAAGCAAATGGATGAATCCAATCCCCATTAATATGAAACAACTAAAGGGGACAAATCCATCCCAGGAAAACAAAATTCAACCAAGCCGGCATGGATCCAATGAGATACCATAGTCTTGTCTGCCATCTACTGCCAATTATTTGCATGTCCCTCGTTGATGGTTTTCCGAGGCGATAAGGCTCATTACTTCTAGCGATGGCCGGCTGCTGCCGCTTATGATCAAGCCATCCGCGCGTGCAGTCGCGTAAACTGGGGATGGTAATAAGGACCTGATAACCCTTGCCTAGATTGAGGGCCGCCACCGGGCCCGTGGCAAGGGCAGTAGCCCTTGCTCGAGTAGTAGCGACGGTTAGCTGGCCTTTGTGAATTGGAGGGGCGGACCACCTTCCAACCCCTCACCATTCTTTATTTCTCTCCCCTTTTCTCCGATCCAACAAATAGTAGAATTTACGGTAGTTGATCATCTATGGACTTCGTAATTCGACCCTGATGCTTGGCAATGATTCTTTACCTGTTGTTGGTAACCCTTAAACACAGCTATCAGTTTAGCCCCCTCCCTCAAGTTCGTAAACTTACACCAAGCTTTTGACTAACCAATCAAGCCTCATTACTTGTTGAGTACAAAGAGTTTGTTTCTGACTAACTGATCAAGCCTCATGACGTTCCAATCAGCGTCGATCATCCTAAGTAGCATGATCGGTACTAATGTAAATGATTTTTAAAATTTTTTTACATCTTCTGAATTTGTTTCTTTATTTTCCCCTTTTTTTCTTTCCTTTCTCTTTTATCTTTTTCCTTATTTCCCTCTGCCGATCACTAGCCTCAACGATGACTGATGAGGAGGAGGGCTAGGATGCCTCATTGGCCACAACTGAGGTCGGCCCTCACCAAATCTAGCAAGGGGACCCTCAGCTAGCCGGGACACCCTTGCCAGAAGCCGACGAAAACTGCTAAGGGTGTCTAGTGAGGAATTATTTAAAAGTATATGAATTATGAAATTTCCCCTTTTTTAACACATTCGTACTTCAAGGAACAAGATGCTAGTTTGGCATCGTCCTTTGCCCTTACGTGCAAATTTGGAAGTGACCTAGTCAAAGATCTATGCCATGGGGGTGCAAGTTATTTTTATTTATGGGTTGTTTTAACGATATAAAAATGTGAACTATATTATTTGAATGCATTGTTGTGAACTATATAATGTTAATTTTTTTATTTTAATGGTATGCACGATAACGTGACCATGTCTTGGATATTTTTCAAAGTTAGGTCTCATAAGATCAACAAAAAAAAAGAAGAAAAAAAGAGGTGGGTCTCAAAGTAAGATTGACTGCTTTTGTTCTCTCCTAGTGCTTAGAAACGATGCTCCTCAAAAAGTGTAAAATATCCTGTGTAGCTTATCCTTGTGTATACCGATTTTATGTAGAGGTTCCAATGGTAGAAGTCACGGTTGCACTGGTTAATATTATAAGATACCCTCGTTCAAGTGATAAATGCAAAACTACTTTGGTGGTGATCCATAATACCTTAAAATGAATTTCAATTTGCAAAAAATACACAACGTTTATGTTAAACTTCATCCTTGATAAATCAAGAAAACAAAAATCTTTAATAGAACCTAATACGTCTTTGAACCACATGATTGCAAATACTTGCATATCACTTGGATTATTCTAAGTACATATAGGTATAGACATACCTTATAGACACTTGCAAACATTAGATATAAATCCACTTTGTGTTTGACATGGAGCATATCTAAAGAGAAATATTGTGCCAAAAGAAAAACATTAGATGTAATGACTTTTTACGATGGTATACCCTTGGCATATGACAATTGTAATGTGACTCAAGAAGGTTGGTCTCCGACTTGAGGGCTCTCGATCCCTCAATCCAATGAAAATCAAATTACCATTACATATGAATCTAAGTCGCCATCTTTGGTTTTTCTTTTGGCACAATATTTCTCTTTTCTTCCACTTTAGATATGTTCTAAGTCATCATCTCTTAAAATAGATAGACAAATAATTAGAGAAGGAGCAAGACGAGAGTAGTTTGATATGCCAATGCTGAAAAGATTAGCAATCATTTCTTTAACAAGATAAACCTATTTATTTATAGACGACGTTGGAAAGAGATTAATACTAAGTTTTGGATAGACGATCAAATATTACCAAAAAAGAAAAAAAATAATAATTGTAGGAAAAATTGAAATATCTCCGTGAAACAGGGCGAAATTAGAATATCAGTATTTTACTTGGCATCTAAGCTATATTGGATTCTATTAATTAATAATTTTAAAAATGATGAACCAAAACATCACGAAAGAGATCATTCCATGGTCCGGACAAAGTCTGGTGATTCTTTGCTTGTTTTAATTGGCATGGAAGAAAAGTTACGTGCCTTGGAGTTCCCAATAGCTTGTTTTAAATTAAATTATAGAAACTGAGAGAGCCTTTTGGTTCAAATGGTATGAGGCAGAATTAGCCTTTGATACTTCTCTGTTGTTCCATCTTTCTTTTTATTGATCTCTCGGATGCCAACTTGACCTTTTCTTCCGGTTTAATCAGTAATTCTTTTCGCATCCTTCTTATTATTCTGAATCATCTCTAAAAATGAATTTGCCGAGTGAACCATATAAAAAGGGTAGAATATATATATATTAAAATAATATTTTGAGGGTCCATTTGTTTTAAGGAAGAACATGATTTAAGCAAATTACTTACGCAAGTAAAGAATAGACAAGAACCTGCTGGATCTTTGAAGTAATGTCGATTCTTTGTTGTTTCCAGGAAAGTAAGATAAAAGAAGGAAGAAAGCATTTTCGTGTTAACCTGCAGGCCACTCGTAAGAAAAGTACCTCTCTTTCATCCTATTATAAGTAAGTTCTCATCATAGCAACTACCTTACAAAAGGAAGAAATCGTGTGTTCGTTTTCTTCTCAAACCAAAAGCAAGAGTCAGTGTCCTCATCCCTCAGCATGGCTGAATCACTCCTTTTCAGCATTGCAGAGGGTGTGCTAGGGAAGATAGCGTCACCGGCGCTCCAAAAAGCCATCGCAATTTTCGACTTTGAAAATCAGATTCAGGAGCTTAGAGAGACGTTGACTGCCATTAAGGCAGTGCTGTTGGATGCGGAGGAGCAGAAGGCGAAGAACCACCGTCTGCAAGTGTGGTTAGACGGGCTCCAACATGTATTTTATGATGCGGAGGATGTGCTCGATGAACTTGAGTGCGAAGCCTTAAGGAAGCAGGTGATAAGTCGCTATGGGCGTGTCAGAGGGAAGGTACACCGCTTCTTTTCCCTCTCTAATCCACTAATACTCCGTGCAAAACTCAGTCATAAAGTCAAGGAGATAAGGGAGAGATTATCTAGAATTGCTATTGATAAAGATCAATTTGATCTTAATGTGCGGAGTGTTGACAATGGTGTGGCACACACGCACTCACGAGAGATGACTTACTCATATGTAAACAAGTCTAATGTCATTGGAAGAGATGCCGATAAAGAAAAGATAATTGAGATGTTGATGCAGCCAACAAATGACAAAAACCTCTCGGTGATTCCCATTGTGGGAATGGGAGGTCTGGGCAAGACGGCCCTAGCTAAATTAGTTTACAATGACAATCGTATGAAAGAGCAATTTGAGTTGCAACTATGGGTGTGTGTGCCAAAGGACTTTGATTTAAAGAAAATTATTGAAGGAATTATCAAAGATGCAATTGGTCAGAGTTTGAGTAACTTTGATATTCAACAGTTGCAATCCTGTTTGCAAGACACCATCAAAGACAAGAAATACTTACTTGTCTTGGATGATGTATGGAGCAATGACCTCCGTAGATGGAAAGAATTGAGAGATTTGCTAAGCGTGGGAGCTAGTGAAAGCAAGATAATTGTGACAACACGTAGTTTAGAAGTTGCTTCTATAATGGGTACTCATCCAACACATAATCTAAAAGGTCTTTCTCATGAAAACTCTATGGCCTTATTCAAAAGATGGGCATTTGACGAGAAGGAAAAGGAGCCTCGTCCTGAACTCCTTGAGATTGGAAATGATATTGTTGAAAAATCACTAGGAGTGCCTCTCCTTTTGATAATTTTGGGGAGTCTACTTCATGCAAAGGACGAGGAAACATATTGGGCATATATAAGAGATAGCAAAACATGGGAGTTAGTGGAAGTAGAAAAGGACATTCTACCGGTACTTAAGCTTAGCTATGACGATTTACCATCTCACTTAAAACAATGTTTTCCTATCTTATTACTTTTACCCAGAGGAATAGAAATTATGGACGATCGTTTAGTAAGGCGATGGATGGCTTTTGGACTCATTAGTTCGGCAAGGGAAAAACTAGCAATGGAAGACGCTGGTATTGAGTACGTCAAAGACTTGTGGAGGAGATCTTTGATCCAATATGTTGATGAGACCGAATTAATATTATCATTTGAAGTGCACGATCTAGTCCATTCTCTTGCAATGAGTGTGGCACAAAATTATTGCTCTATTGTTGATTTAGATACTACGGAGATTTCAGAAAGAGTTCGGTATGTTTCCATCCCTACTGCTTCATTAGACGAAATTTCAAATTACGATGGAGTCCCACCTTTTCTGAGAAAGAAAACTGCAAAAAGGTTACGTGCAATTACGTTTCAATATGAAGTTGACGATGGAGTTATTACTAGAAACTTTGCTAGAACATGCATCTCCAAGTGTAGCCATTTACGGTTTCTCGATTTGTCGTATGGTAGCTTTGACGAGTTGCCAAGTTCCATATGCAACTTGAAGCAATTGAGATCGTTACTTCTCAATGAGAACAAGCAATTGAAGAAGCTACCAGATGCAATATGTAAATTGCAGAGCTTGCTAGAGTTAGACGTCGTGGTTGCATGAAGCTAGGCGAGTTGCCCAAAAACATGAAAAGGCTTGTCAGTCTTAGATTTCTATATATGACAATAAAGCAAAAGAGTCTGCAAGAAAGCGAAATACAATATCTGGAAAACTTGCGATTGTTGGGACTCAAAGAATGCAAAAATCTCCAAGTTTTGTTCGAAGGTACTTGCCGACTAATTCACCTTCAAGAATTGATAATTGCAGATTGTGGGAGACCAATATCGGTACCTTTCGATAAATTAACCTCCCTAGAGCGTTTGTGTATTAGAGGTTCCTCGCTCATGTTGATCCCAGAGAAAAAGTCCAGCTTTCCTTCGCGTCTTCGTCGTCTGTCAATAGCAAATTTCCAGCAAGTTATGGAGCTGCTTCAGTGTCTCAATGAATGTGCCTGCACCTTGGAATCATTTTGCGTCTTTGATTGCCCGAGCTTCATGACAATACCGGAATGGCTGCCCAATCATACACGTCTCAAGGAAATTTGCTTGATCCGATGTCCCAACTTATCATCTATGCCGCAAGAAATCCGATCCCTCACTGCCCTCAAAGAATTATGCATCGACCATTGTGGTGAATTGAGCAAGAGATGTCAACAAACAATTGGCGAGGACTGGTCCAAAATTGCTCACGTTCCTCGAGTCGGACTTGATCTTGAATGGGTACAAAGGACTGAGTGGTAGGTACACTTCAATCTGCCTCACTCCTCATTTCTTCCTCGTTCTTAGATGTAATATAGCCATGTATATTGAGACTCCCTTCTTATATATTTCTTTTCCTGACTTCCTCACATGACAAAAGTTAGGATTAGAGAATAATGCATTTTGCACATTCATAATATTGACAACTTAGCTATATGTTTGGACAACTTTTGACAAATCTCGATTTCCAAATTTCCCGTGGCATATTGAAATCGAGATTTGATTCCCTATGATGAAATATCGTTTTCTCCTTTAACTTGGAAATTCGAATCTAACGTAATGTTTTGAAGGGATACTTTTTCTTTTGATGCTTATTATTGTAGGAGGATGAAAATTTTCCAGATTCACTACTTCAGTACCATCAGCGCTTTGTTAAAAAATAATGTGGGCCATCAAACATTGTGCACGACATATAAAAAGTACAGTTCCATGTGTTACTTCGCATGCACGTCCTTCGGAGTCATGATTCTATTATTTAAAAAAAATTGAGAAAAACTTAAGACAGCCAAAGCTTCCACATATTTTTATACGAAACAAAATTTCTACATTAGCTTTTACCGAAGGAATCTCACATGCATATATAAGTTGATTTTGATAACTATTGAAAAATATCTGGGTAAATAGAATATTTAACAATGAAAAATTCGCATGACACCACAATACATGCCAAAATATTATGTTATAAATACGTCAAGTTAATTCTTTTTTCTTTTTTTTTTCTTTTGAGCACAGATAAACTCTCATGGTCTATTTGCCACGCTGCGTGGGGATCTCTGGAATTTGAATGTGTACTCAGCTATTCCTTCACGAAGACAATGATAGTGGAAATTGTACCTATCACTTTGTTTCCTTTAATAAGTGTTGTCCTTTATTATTTGCTTGTGTTTGTGTAGCAGATTTTTCTATTGACAAAATACCTTATTCGTATTGTATAAGATCAATTGTAGCATTATCCCTATTTGAATTTGTTGGAACAATATTTATCTCTCATTTATGGACAATGAATGAAACCGCCCTGCATAAATTAGTGTCAGTTACTAGATCCTTTTATAATTGCTCCTGTCGAAGAGCTTCCTAGGAATAATGCATTTAAAACCATATCCTTTTCGGTTTTAATTTTTTTTTTTTTTTAACTTAACTTCTGCACAGGAAGATCATGTTTTGCTTTTCCTTTTGCTCCTAGGAGTGGACTTATGAATATGAATGCACAACGGCTAATTACATTAACAAAAAGTTAATATTATCTGCTCAAAGCGCTCAAAGCCTTTGTCAGTTTTACTCTCTCGAGCACTTTTAGTTTTAGTTGAACATATGATTGGAATAAAACATCCTGAAGATGAAAATGAGGTCGAGGGGCGCGGTCCGTAGGTTCAGCCAAATCGGTATCCTGGATTGTAGCTTGAAAGCGAAAAAACAAAGAGACAACCATTAATCAATATGTTCTAGAAGAAAAATGATCAACTTGCACCATATTAAAACCTTAATGTCCGGTCCATTGCTTGTAAAGCAAAATGATTATTTTAGTTTGGACAATTTATAGTATAGCTATTATGATCGCCTGCCAAAGACGAGACAACATGTTCTTGAAGCTCTCTCGAGATCCCCTATTATTTTTTCAAAGGCAAGAAAAGAAAATAGCCGCATCGTTCATTTTCATCATCGCAGAGAGTGGTCCGAGCCAACTTGGATGGCATGCCCTCCGATAATTAAGACGGGAGCTTAGGCAAAATCGTGCTTGTTAAGCTATGCACAACAACGAAAAGGTCCCAGAACAATTTGATTTCGGAATACGGGCATGCATTTCCATTGATTTTGATCTAAAAAGAGCTCTCGGAAAAATCCTGAGAGATTCTATCAATCAAGCTTGACAAGAATTCTAGCTACTAGCAAATATCTGGGACAATGAAAAATTAGGGCACGCCAAAAAAACATTCTATTTCTGTTTCAAAACATTTTTTCTGTTTCAAACGTGTTTCTAAAATAGAAATCCGTTTGGTGATGCAATTTTATTTTTCTATTTATGGAACAAATTTTTAATCCAGAAAAAGATTTGCAACAAAAATGAGAAGTAAAATTTTTTTAACTTTTCTATTTCTGAAACAAAAATGAGAAATAAACACTCTTCTCATCACTCGTCCTTTTTAATAGTCGGCCACCCACCCACCGCTGTCATCTACCGTCTGCCGTAGCCGATAGCCACCGGTTGCTGCCCACCGCCAATTACCGCTGCCGCCATCTGCCACCCCTCGAGAATGAGAAATTTGGTATTATCAAACGAAATTCTATTCTGAGAATAGAAATTTTGCATCGTTACAAACACAATTTTTTATCTAAAAACTCTTCCAAAAATAGAAAAAGAAAAATCTATTTCTTTTTTTAGAAATCAATTTCTGGTCATAATGATTATCATTTGCATTGTTATAAACTCATTTGCGATGCTTAGCAAACAATGAGAAAAAATTTCTCTTGCTTGACGGTGAATAAGACAATGGTCGTACTCGTAGCATGTGGAATGAGATGAGAGGCTTGTTCATGGCGCAGGGGGAAGTTGCCTAGATGGGATAGCCGCAGTCACGAAGTCATTTCCCTAATGGGATATGTATTAACATTCGAGTTCAAAGCCTTTCTTGCTTCAAATGGTGCATTGGACTGCAAGCCAGAAATTGCACGCTTTACAAAACAATCAAGACCGTCCAAAAATGCAAGGAAAGGGTGTCGATGGGTCGGGTTGGGTCGGGCCGGGCCAGGCCGGGTTTCTATGATACCCCAGCCGACACAATATTATAGGAGTGTACTTGATCCTGCTCAACCTGAGACCCAAACAGCAAATAACCCGAGCAATCAGGTCTGGTTGGACCTGGTCAGGTCATCGATGGCCACGGCAAAGAGGAGAGCGTGCGCCGGGAGAGAGAGGAGGAAGAGCCATTGACGGCAACAGAGTCGACAAGGAGGATTTAATCACAAGAGCTTGAGGCAAAGACAGCAACGTTGTCAAGCGTCAAAGGGCGTCGCCCTCAGCTTAGATTTGCATTTGAACTGAGAGACACGGACACTAGGACAAGAAGTAACGCATTTGGGGTCGAACAATATTATGACCCTAACCCAACCCAAAACATAGACCCTGCCCATCATTACCCAAACAATATTAAGACCTGACTCCAATATAACCCTTTTCCGTATTTGGGTTGGGTAGGGTTGGGCCATTTTGACAGCACTCATTGTAAGAGAGTTCCCTCTTTGCTCTGAAATCCCTTGGTGTCTTCCCTATCGACCGACGACGACATACATTGATAAGAGACAATAGCATTGTCGAGAATCGGTACAAAGACAACAACATTGTCGAGAATCGGTACAAAGACGAAACAACATCCTCCCTGCACTCAAATTTAGTCAAAATCTATGAAATTTTATATCATGACTTCTTGGCTTAGACTATTGAAAAAAAAAATTCTTTTTTTTGGGAGGGGGGGGTGTCTTCTCCTCTTAATTAAAGTTTTTGCATCCTAGCGGATGCAATTACATAGAAGTATATAGACTAGAAAATTTTCCCAAAATTTTGTCTTTGGTACTTCACGGAATAACATGCTTGTTTGGCATCTACCTTTGCCCTTAAGTGCAAATTTAAGAGTGGACTAGTGAAGGACCTGCGCTGTGCAATGGGAGTTACTGTAACTTAAGGGTTGTTTTAATAATGTTACAATGTGAATTATGTTATTTAAAAATATTGTTGTAAATTATATAGTACGAATTTTCAATACAAGATTCAAAATCTAGAAAGTGAACTAGAAAGATAAAATATATCTTGTTGGGAATTCGGTTCGAACAATGTCGGGCAAATGAATGAATCAAATTTTTCAAATGAAAGTGGAAATATTAAGACACATAGCATCTCGAGCCATCTTACAGCACATGTCTCATATGGCGAGTTGCTGATTGAAAGCTCGAGTCCATGCATTCACTGACAAATATGATTATGCCTACTTTTCACTTAAAAACTTTAATCGATAGATTATGAACAAATTACATATATTCATTGTTATAAATCATATCAATTCTTCAACATGGGAAAACTTTCATCAAACACCCTGACACGTGCATGTACCTCATTGTTTCCTTCTATTTGCCGCAATTCTTTCGCAATATATAAATTAAAGTTTATTGACATTTAGGTGTACGTTTATACAATGCCCAATTGGCCTAGAAAATCCTCTCTCTCTCTCTCAATTTTGTTGCATCTACCGACTGCGTATACATACATTTAAAAAGTTTCATGTTTGTCATATAATCGTACTTATGGTCATACTAGTTTGGCATCGACTGGAGATGCAAGCCGGTCCTAAAGGCATTTTTGGGTCCGGCCCAAACATACCAAGCCAGACTTTGCTCGGCTCGATAGTTAGCATGGCTCAAAGAAAGGTCAGGAAAAAAAAAAAAAAAAAAAAAAAGGCCCTTACCAAAATTTCTCAGTTCAGTCCGAACCGGTCGGGCCTTAGCCCATAATTTTTTTGTTTTTTAATTTTTCGAAAATATTTTTCATTAGCAAATTTCAAACTCTAGCGCCCAAATATCAAATGACTAAAACAAACTAACTTAAAAGTCATAACTTTCGTCAAAAGAAACAAAGTTCACACATCTTAACTTTATCACGAGATAATATTTTATGACTCAGCTGAAGTTTGATGATTAATTTATTGTTTTCTACAACATCACAAATGTTTACAAAACATAAGTGACTCGTCTCTAAATTTTGTATTTTATATTTTCCTAATTCAAGATATTTCTTATTTGTTTAAAACATTTTAGGCCAGACTAGGCTACTTCATGCCCAAGCGTCTTAATTCGGGCTAGTTTGATATGTGATTTTGGACCTTCCAGACACTTTTTTTTTTTTTTACATTTTTAGCATCAACACCCTTCAACGGCAACTTAAAAATGGACCGTCCCAATGCCAATCGGGAGGAATCATTTTTATTTTTGGTTTGCAACAATAATATTATAATGTGATTCTATATTTTTCTTTGCAAACTCACATTGTGATTTTTCTAACTTTTGAGCAATCTATGTGTCAAAATGTGATCATGTTTTAAAAATATTCTAAGATTTTTCTATTAAACTAACGATGCAAAAAAATAAAAAGATGAAGAAAAATTAAATTTTTTTGGATAAAAGTGCATTCAAGTTAATACATCGATGCGCACGATATCTCAAGCTTCCATTTTGACCCATGCTTCATCCTGCGAAGTGGCTGCAGGAAGCTCAATCTCTGTGCCCGGTAACAAATTCAAATATGCTCACTTGTCACTTGAGAAATTCAAATCAACAAGCTAAGAATCTGCCTGATATTTAATGTTCTATGTCACATCACTTTTGCAATACTAGATTACTTTTATCGAGCACGCTCTGACGCATGCCTCATTATTCTCTGCCATTGGCTGCGATTTTTAGGCATATATGTTAGGCGAATATATATGAAAGTTACAAAATTTTCTAGTTTTATATGTGTGTCCATACTTGAAGATTAAGTTAGGTAATACCCCACGAACAAATGTTTTTTTTTTTCTTGTGTTCTCGGAAGCACAGACAGCGTTTGATAAGTTTTTTATTTTCGAAAATAAATTTATTCTCAGAAATAAATTTGGAATATAAATAAAAAAATTACCTTTTATTCCCGAAAATAAAAATACAAACACAATCAATTCTCATCCCTTTTAAAACTTCTTCACAGACGTCTTCTCATTTCTCTCACTCCTCTCTCTCTCGTGAAGTTTCGACATCCTCCTCCTCCTCCTTGCATCGTTCGCTGGAGACGATGGAGTCGCTGACACCTTTCCTCCTCCTCATTTCATGTCGTTTTTGAGGTGCTCTCGCTTTCGCCACCGACGTACGGACCGCTCGTGCTCTCGCTTCCCCTTTTCCTTGACAGCAAATCTGCAATTCGGGGTTCCCTGCAATTCTTCTTTCCTCGTGGGTTTCTCCCCTTTGCGGCATCGAAGTTGTGGGTAAAAGGAAAAATGAGATTTCAGGGTCGATGGTTTGTCTGTTTCACAAGTGTGGTGGAAGCAGTTGCTCGAGAAGATTACTGGTATCACAAAGAGGTGGGGTCTCAAATGGTGCTGTCAAATCCCAAAAAGAAACACCATAAATCCAACAACGAACATGGAAACAGTAAAAGAACAGATATAATGCCCAGCACCACCTCTCTTGTTTTCCAACTTATCCTCAAAAACATTCTCGAACACGCTCGAAATCCTCCCCTTACCTTATCTATGCATTAATAGTTGTCTGTCCTCGATGGAGTTTGAGCTGGGCTTTTTCTCAATGTACGTTTTCCAGCATTCCATTCCTAAATTTTCATGCCTTTCGATTCTCCTGTATGAGGCTCTTTGAATTGAAAGATTCAAAAGCAACATATTTTTTGACAGAAAAGAGAAGAGAAGTGGAAGAACGTTTTCTCTGTTCATTGATTACTTTTGTACAATTACATTGGTCCTATTTGTAATGTAAAAGATGAAAAGAAAATAGGAAATAATGTACAGCAAATATACAGAGAATTATATCTTTCCCATAGATCAAGAAAATCATGGATTTACTCCATAATTAGAATCAATGCCAGAATGTGAATCTTCGATTATATCTCCAACACTCCCCCTCAAGCTGGTGGCTTGTATATGTCAAGGATGCCTAGCTTGCTTAGTAAGTATGTATGTTGTCTCTGACACAATGGTTTAGTGAACATATCCGCAGGCTGTTCCAAAGTCCCAATTCCTTTTGTTACAAGAATTCCTTCTCTGATCTTGTCCCGAGTGAAATGACAGTCAACTTCTATATGTTTTGTTCTTTCATGAAAAACAGGATTTGCTGATAATTTAATTGCAGCATCGTTGTCACAAAACAATTCTGTTGGTTCACTAACCTGCAGTCCAAAATCTGAGAGTAGTCCTCGTATCCAAACTATTTCGCAAGTAGTTTTCGCCATAGCTCGGTACTCTGACTCGGCGGATGATAATGACACAGTTGACTGCTTCTTTGTTTTCCAGGAGATTAGTGATCTTCCCAACTTAATGCAGAACCCAGTAATAGACCTTCTTGTCATCGGGCAAGTGGCATAATCTGTATCGCAATAAGCTGTCATCTTCATGTTGCAATCACGAGATAAGAATATCCCTAGTCCTGGACATCCCTTCAGATATTTCACAACCTTTAGAGCTGCATTCATATGAGACTGTTTCGGACTATGCATGAACTGGCTAAGGATTTGCACTGCATAGCATATATCAGGTCTCGTCATAGTAAGATATATCAACTTTCCAACAAGTCGCTGATATTTCGATGGATCCGTGAGTAATGGATCCTCGACAGTCGAAGAAGAATCCAAATCGTACTCATGCGTTGTCAATTTGGTATTCTGGTCAATGGGTATGATAGCTGGTTTGCACCCTGACAATCCTGCTTCTGAAACAATCTCTAAAATGAATTTTCTTTGACTAAGGTTGATACCTTGATCAGATCGAGCAATTTCAATCCCAAGAAAATACTTGGGAGGACCCAAATCCTTGATGTGAAAGGTGGAATGCAAGTATTCTTTGAATTTTTTAACATCGAAGTCATTATTTCCCATGACTAATATATCATCAACATATATCAATAAATAAATTGATGAATTCCCTTTATTCCATGTGAACAATGCATAGTCATGTTTAGAATGCTGAAAACCTGCATTGGTTAGTGCAGTAGTAAATTTTGCGTACCATTGCCTAGATGCTTGTTTTAGTCCATAAAGGGATTTACGTAGACGACATACCCGTGACTCCCCCTGTCTGCGTAATCCATGTGGAAGGTCCATATAGATTTCTTCATCTAGATCACCATGAAGAAATACATTGTGAACATCCATCTGGTGTAGTGACCAATTTCGAATGGCTGCAATAGATAGGAAGGAGCGAACAGTAACTTCTTTGGCAACGGGAGAAAAAGTTTCATGATAATCAAAACCTTCTCTCTGGGTGAAGCCTTTAGCAACCAACCGAGCCTTGTAGCGTTCAACAGTGCCATCTGCCTTATACTTGATCTTGTAGACCCATTTACATCCGATTGGCTTCCGGTGTGGTGGCAGAGGAACAATGTCCCAAGTGTGATTTTCCATTAGGGCATTAAGTTCTGATTCCATTGCATGTTGCCATCGAGGGTCACGTACTGCTTCATGAAATGAGGATGGTTCCTGTTCTTCTGAGATGCGGCTAATGCAACACATATGTTCTGGTGATAGCCGATTGAAAGAAACATACGAGGAAACAGGATATTGTGTACCAGGAGAAGTCAAGGCAGAACAAATATAGTCCTTGGTCCATGTGGGTGGGCGAGTAACTCGCTGAGAACGTCTAGGCTGCGTAGCCATCATTTGTTCAGGTATCAAAGAAGATTCTGGATCAGTTTCTGATGTTACCATTGAGGGAGCGGATGAGATACTATCAGATAATTTTGGAGATCCAGCTTTCGAAGTGGGCAATTCTCCTGGGACTGGTACCAGAGGACTCGAAACAAGAAAATATTGTGGAGCCATAGATAAATCTTCTTCAGCTAGAAAAAGACGGTGAGAACTATCTGATGATTCCATTGATGAAGTTATCATATCTTTGAACGGAAAGATATCTTCATGAAATATTACGTCTCTGCTGATAAAGAAGTGCCCTGTAGAGATCTCCATAACTCTGTATCCTTTTTGAAGTGGAGGATAGCCCATGAAGACACATTGGGTGGCACGGGGACCCATCTTGTCCCGAGGAGCCACATTTGTTGCATAACACAAACAACCAAATACTCTAAGATGATCATTGTTCGGCAGTTTGTTGTAAAGCAATTCAAAAGGAGTTTTACCATCAAGTATCCGAGTTGGCATGCGGTTAATCAAATAAGCTGCAGTGACCACACAATCACCCCAAAATTCCTCAGGAATATGTGCTTGGTATTTCAATGCCCGAGCTACTTCTAAAAGATGTCTATGTTTCCGTTCAACAATTCCATTTTGCTGTGGGGTATAAGTGCAAGAACTTTCATGAAGTATCCCATGAGAAGACAGAAAACTTATGCATTCAGAAGTGAAAATCTCACGACCATTATCTGTACGAATTCGTTGCAC
Organism: Eucalyptus cloeziana; assembly: GCA_014182715.1. Classification (NCBI taxonomy): domain Eukaryota; kingdom Viridiplantae; phylum Streptophyta; class Magnoliopsida; order Myrtales; family Myrtaceae; genus Eucalyptus; species Eucalyptus cloeziana. Next base: position 20,403,393 of record CM024644.1, on the reverse strand, counting down.
AGATTTGTTGAATTGATTCTTAACTAAGGAAATAAATTTCGATAGGTGAGTGAATGTCTGACCCTTTGATTGCATAAGAAATACCCAAGTAGCTCGTGTATGATCATCAACAATTGTGAGAAAGAAACGGGAACCATCACGATGAGGAGTGTGATAGGGTCCCCAAATGTCCATATGAAGTAAGGAAAAAGCAATATTAGCTTGGGATGCACTAATTGGAAATGATGCTCGAGATTGCTTAGCTAAAGGACATATTGGACATTTAGGATGAGGAAATCGTGCACTATGACCCAATCGTTGATGAAGAAGAAGATTTTTATTTCGACTAATGGCATTACAAGAAATGCTTTTATTTAGTAATTGTAAATCTCCTGGGGAATCAATCCAGAAATATAGCCCTTGCATGACATTACCCAAGCCCATCACTTTGCCAGTCGAATGGTCCTGAAAGAAACAATTGTTGGAATTGAATATGGCATGACAGAAATTATCCTCGCAGACTTTTGAGACGGAAAGAAGGTTGAATTCAAAATCAGGAATGTATAAGACATTCTTGAGGATAAAATTTGGACCAAGATGAACGGTGCCAACATCGGTGACATGAGTGATATTTCCATTCGGAAGTCGTACTGATACGGGAGATTGAGACCTTTTATAAATATGAGAGAAAAGATCCTTATTACATATTATGTGGTCACTAGCACCTGAGTCAATTATCCATGCATCAACTGGAAGTAAGTTCTCCTCATAAAGAAAAGTACCTGAGAATCCAGCACTCTTGTCACCATTTTTCATTTGATTCAGAATCTGCACAATATTCTCATACTGTTCCCGAGTCATTGTCTGCTGTGCGCCATTCATCCTTTGCATGGAAACCTGATAAGCTGATGATTCCTTTTCCTTTTTATTTTTGTCATTAGGTTTGCCATGCAATTTCCAACATGTTTCAACAGTATGGTGTGGGCGCTTGCAATATTCACAATATTTATTTTTAAATTTAGTACTTTGCCCACTGACCTTTCCTGATGACGTGGCATTTCGTGGGCCGTAGGATGTTTTATAAGCAGGTGCAGACGTGGCAAAATAGGGACCGTCTGATTCGGAGTAGTGGATGGACGGTCGAGATCCACCTGATGTCGCGCCTCTCTCCCAGCCATTCGATTGGGCGCGCTGATCCCATCCGTCAAATCCACTTGATTGTCCTTTTTGATGCCAACCTTCAGATCTCCCCTGCTGATCCAAGCCGTCCATTTTAGGGTAGATAACATTTCTTTTTGCAGCAGCCGCAGATCCCATCTTTTGGAGTTCTACAGCTCCGGTTCCTCCACCAACGCCGATCACCATTCCCTTGGAAGCAACGCCCGATGGGTATGCTACAAGATTCATTTCTTCTCCAACCCGAGTATGTTCCGTCGCGGCTACGCGCTGGTTTTCTTCCTGTACAGCTAATTGATAGATTCGACCGAGTGGGGGCGGAGGATCCATGGCGAGAATTTGTGACCGGAACGCCGAATATGATTCATTGAGGATGAGTAAGAACCTTGTGGCCTTCTCTCTTTCCTTTATTGTACGATATTGTTGAAGAGTGGCTTCCGGTCCTTCTAATTTTTCTTCGGCGGCTTCGAGTTCGTTCCATAACGCCGACAATCGATTGAAGCATGTAGTGACCGAAAGGTTATTCTGCTTCAAATCGGATAAGGCTTGAGTTATTGTAAACAATTTTACCCGATCTAACTTTGCGTACATCTCCCGTATATTATCCCAGATCGTCTTTGAATCTTCTGTTGGAGGAAGGCCAGCCGCGACTTCGGGTGTCAAGCAATTCCCAATCCATGTACGGACCAGCTGGTTGCACCGTCGCCAGTGCCGCTGTTGCCGCTCATCCGTCGGAAAAGGTAAGGTGCCATCGATGAAACCTTCTTTTGCTTTTGTGATGAGGGCTCGGCGGAGGTCCCGAGCCCAGGAGCTATAGTTCTCTGGTCCTGTAAGCGCTTGGCTGATGAGACGGAGTTCCGGCCCGTCGACCGGCGACGTATAAAGTGGGTCGCCAGGCTCAAGGCGTCCACCACCGCTGATCGGAAAGGAATACGGCAGAAAACCGGGTCCAATATTCGGGTAGGGATTTGGACCCGGCACAAATCCGGGTCTATAACCTTCTTGATTGGGTGGATATTCGGGTCCGTGACCCGAATTTGCTTGTCCCGACCTATCTTCTGGGTCGATCTCTCTCTGGTATGATGGGAGCCATCCAAATTCTGCACCAGTAGTCCATTGTCCTTGGACTGGATACCAAGGAATCGGGGGCCGCTGTATTGGGCCAGAGGCCGAAGTTAGAACAGAGGGAAAACCGGTTGAGTTTCCCACACCATCGAGATGTTGAACAAGAGGGTTCTCCCTTTCTTGAATTGGATTGATCTGTTCTGATGAAGCTGGGGTTTGGTCCTTGGAAGTCTCGATATCTTTGTCTTTTGCCATGGTATCAATAAATAAGAATTCCTAATCGGTTTACTGATTTGTTTTGCAGAAAGGGAACTTGCAACAACAACTCAGAAAAAAAGAAACCGAAGGCAATTTATTGAATGCGGAAGCTAGGCCAGGAAGGAAGCTCTGATACCATGACAGAAAAGAGAAGAGAAGTGGAAGAACGTTTTCTCTGTTCATTGATTACTTTTGTACAATTACATTGGTCCTATTTGTAATGTAAAAGATGAAAAGAAAATAGGAAATAATGTACAGCAAATATACAGAGAATTATATCTTTCCCATAGATCAAGAAAATCATGGATTTACTCCATAATTAGAATCAATGCCAGAATGTGAATCTTCGATTATATCTCCAACATTTTTGTTCAAAGTTCTCTGGGTTCTTACCAATTTTATGATAATCTCTTTATGTGATGAATAAAAGTTGGGTTATTTATTTATTTTATTTTTTGGTGTTTTGCTTCTTTTTGTTGGGTGGTTGTGTTTCAGGTTCAGAGAACGTGGCGGTTACTTCAATTCATCTCTCTCTCTCTCTCTCTCTCTCTCTCTCTCTCTCTCACAGCTAATTAAGCGCACCTGAAGTTCTGATTTTGGGGTCTAAAGACCAAGATATAAAGTAGCATTTGTGACTCAAAGCGATCACGAAAACTTTCACTCGCAATCGAACATGCAGAGTTTTAATCTTTGGAATTGTGCTGATGGCTTGTATGGAAATGAACATGTATATGCGTGAGGTGGCCTCTTTTTGTTTTTAGAACCTTTTTTTAATCTCCGTCTCTTTCGCTCGCTCGAGGAGGTTAGTGGTTTCGAAATGATGGATACTCTGAAAATGTAGGACGAATGTGGGAGGGAAGAAGCAGACGGTTACGAGTAGGGTAGAGCTTGTGAGGTTTTGTGGTTCATCCTTCAACTAAGTTAGAGCAGATTTTAAGATTGAGAAACATTTTTGGTAGAACTAAGCTTTGATGGGAATTGTAGAGTCTCTCTGCAAGGCTTTGAGACTTAAAAATTTGTTAAGTAACCCAGGTGCTAAATTATCATTAATAGTCAAAGTGAAATTTCCTGCATATCTGAACCTCCAAATTACTTTGAACAAGAACAGTCCTGTTCCGGGAGAAGTGCCAAAAAAGTCCTAAACCTTTTGCCTTTGTGCCAAATTAGTCCTAAACCTTTTTTTGGTGCCGATTCAGTCCTAAACCTTTTTATGTGGTGCCGATTCAGTCATTTCTGGCCAATTTGGTTGGATTTTGCTGAGCGGACGTCGGCCGGGCCGACGTGGCCTGATTAGCGCGCGTGGACAACTTTTAATAATATTTTAATATTTTTTATTTTTTATTATTATTTTTTTTGTCTTTTTCCTCCAGCCGGTCACCGAGGTCTCGGCGACGGCCTCGCCGAGCCGAAGGCGGCGAGGGCGAGGCCGACCTCGCCGGCCACCTCGCGGGCAAGGCCGACCTCGCCGGCCATGGGCGAGGGCCTCGCTCGCCCATGGCCGGCGAGGGCAAGCCTCGCCCATGGCCGGATCTGGCGAGGTCGAGCCTCGCCAGCCATGGGCGAGGCTCGCCTCGTCGGATCCGGCGAGGGCAAGCCTCGCCCATGGCCGGCGAGGCTCGACCTCGCCGGATCCGGCCATGGGCGAGGCTTGCCCTCGCCGGATCCGGCGAGGTCGAGCCTCGCCGGCCATGGGTGAGGCTCGCCTCGCCGGATCCGACGAGGTGAGCCTCGCCCATGGCCGGCGAGGCTCGACCTGCCGATCCGGCCATGGGCGAGGCTTGCCCTCGCCGGCCATGGGCGAGCGAGGCCCTCGCCCATGGCCGGCGAGGTCGGCCTCGCCCTCGCCGGCCTTCGGCTCGGCCGATCGTCGGACCTCGGTGACCGGCCGGAGGAAAAGACAAAAAAAAAATAAAAATAAAAAAATTAAAATATTATTAAAAGTTGTCCACGTCGGCGCCGATCGGCCACGTCGCCCGGCCGGCGTCCGTCCAGCAAAATCCGGCCAAAATTGGCCGGAAAGGACTGAATTGGCACAACATAAAAAGGTTTAGGACTGAATCGGCACCACATAAAAAGGTTTAGGACTGAATCGGCACCAAAAAAAGGTTTAGGACTAATTTGGGACAAAGGCAAAAGGTTTAGGACTTTTTTGGCACTTCTCCCGTCCTGTTCCTATGCCAGTGGAGTAATATTAAGCATGCTAAATCTCTTCCTCTCAAGGAGTTCATATTGGCAATATCATTGTTATCGGCACGCATAGGCCTTATGTGGAAGTTATTTCTATTATGCCTGATCGAGGCCTTCGAGTGATTGCATCAGGGACCATACTATTAACAAGTACCATGGATAGTGTAGTCAGCCGTTGTATCCCCCAGGACGTAAGGTTTGTATTTGTTGACAAGTTATGCGTTCTTTCTGGTATGAGGAATAGAATGCTTCTCCGTTTTGAGTGGCCGACAGTCTCATTAATGAATTCTTCAGAGCTACTATGGGCCTGTTTGTTAATGTTCTTTGTTTCTGTTTATATACAAAATTTCTATTTTTTTGTTCCAGGGAACAAAAAAAGAACAAAAACGCGTTTGTTTGCGTTTTTGTTCCAAATCTATTTTTTTGTTTCCAGGAACACATTTGGAACAGAAATAAGAAACAAGAAAAACGTGTTTCTTGTTTCTGGAACAATTTTTAAGAACAAATTTTCTCTCTCCTCTCTTTTTCTTCTCTTTCTTTTTCTTCTTTTCTTTTTCTTTTTTCTTTGGCCGGTCGCTGGCCTCGGCCATGGCCGACGACTGGCCGTCGAGGGTTGGCGATGCCGTCGAGGGCCGGCGACCTCGCTGGAGCATCACCGGCCCCCGGCGAGGCCGAGTGTTGCCGGCCCTTGACGAGGCCGCCGACCCTCGTCGGCCATGGCCGAGGCCGATGACTGGCCCAAAGAAGAAAAAAATAAAATAAAAATAAAAATATTAAAAAATTAAAAGAAACAAAAAAGGGCATAAATTTACCAAACGTGTTTCTGTTCATTTTTTATTTCCGGAACAAGTTTATCAAACGCGTTTTTTTGTTCAAAAATTCTTCCCCGGAACAAGAACACTTTTTTCTATTTCTGTTCCCTGGAACAATTTTTAAACAGAAATGTTACCAAACGCGCCGTATATCACAACTCTTCGAGAAATTCTTCTAGAGGAAATGCATATGCAGCAATGTCAGAGATAAAGGCAAATTATTTCAGCCTAGGAATGTCTACTGGTGTTTAATCTGGGAAGGTTAAATAGCCAATTGTCGAATCGGCATAACTCCTGTTTTTCTGGTGCCCTTGAGCGATTCTCTGGATTCCGCCATGATTGCTCTCAGTGATGGACCCCGGTTCTTGCAAACAGCAAGGCACAGCCTGTTTTTTACATCGATTTCTTTTCGACCTTCAACTCGTGTAATTCCAGTTTATTCGGCTGAGTGCAACAAGGGAGTTTTATTTGTTGCCGAAGACAGTCTACATTTGGTGAGTTTTGATCTTAGTCCTATCGTTCTGGTGGCTTTTTTTTTCTTGTTTGATTGCTCTTTATTTTCATTGCGTTTGAAGCTCTTTAGTGTCATCCTATATTAGCATTTTCGACAGCGCAAGTATCTTTACATGAGCCATGACCTCTACAATCCTGATTTGTCATCACTTCTTATTTCGAGTCCTAATTTATTTTCTTTTTGGGCTAAGGAGAATTTTGTACTTACAAAAGTATTGGCTACTATCCTCTCTGATCAGTGATTTATTTGACCTAGATCGACGAAGGAAAAACAACTACATACCCCTTCAAAAGATTTAGAAAATCTATGATGATCGCACAGTTAGTGCATCATGTCCACTCACAAAACAACTGGTGAATAGAATAAAAAAATTCAATACTCTTGGAAAGCACCCCCGTTCCTCCCTGAATTAAACATGGATTAAAGTTCTGTATTCTACATTTCCAAACAAATAATTGTTGGGTTCAAGGCAGAGTTGCTGGATAACACAAATTCTTTCTTCACAGTTAAGCCACAATGGAAGCACTGCTCCTTTTATGACGTACTAGCGATTTTGACCCCTAAATAACCGATCCTGAACTGCATATTATTATCTTTCTTATTTATGACCTGTCATGATTATTATAATCCTAATCTTAGGCATGTATTTTAGCGACAAATGTCAATGGAGTCTTTTAACTATGCAGCAAACATAATACTGTCGAAATAGTACTAAAAAAAAACTGAATATTTGCATCCTAGTTCGAGTACAAGATCTGAGAAAAGGATGTTCCACCTTCCGCCTTTCTGTTCGACGTTCCAGAGCGATCCACATCCTAAATAACCTTGCTTGTACGTCCACGGTTTTATTTGCAGCTGTTGCCCAGCTAATTCCAGTCAATGCATCAAGAAAAGAGCTGTCATTGCTGTTGAGCAGGGTAGCAGCTAATGATATTCAGCATTTTTTTTGAAATGGAAAAATATCTACTTGCAATCAAAAGCCTTTTTTTTCTTCACTCGTGAGCTATAAGAACGTTATCTGTTGCTGCTTCTTAGGTAGAAGGCAATCGCACTGAAAGCTATGCCGCCCTTAATAGTCCTCCGGGGATGAATAGCTTTGCCATAGATTCATTTCCTTGACTCATCAGCTTATGAAATTGTTATCTGATTCCTGCCTTTTGTCTGTCAAGTGAAGTTTTTGGCTGAACGGCTGAAAGTACTTTCATCTACGGATCTCCCATTTAGTTCAGGAATGAAGTGAACTTTTTTCCACCGCACAGTGATTTTGACACTCCCAAGATTCCCTGTTGGGATATCCAGGATGAACATACGAGTTAGGAAGGACGTCGGGTCTCCTGTTCTCACGATAAAGTAAGCCACTGTCATTTTCTTCTATGTGTCGAAGATCTGTAAGATCCTCCCGACGCACAATGTAGTAGATTGTAGGACAGCTTCCCTTAGAGGCTCTAGTTGTCGAGAGAAGCAAATCCAGTAGAGAAAAAGCTTTAGATGCTCCCAAAGTGTCGTCGGGAGGCAATGCCCCACTTATAAGAGCGAAGGTATTCATTCAGGACCGCACTAATTCCTCATTATCTACCAAAACTCACGAAGGCATGGTTATAGGAGTATTGTTGAAGGATGGAATTATGTGATCCACCTGTCCTCGGCAAAACTCATGGCGTTACCCTTCATAGGAGGTATAAAAGGTTCCATTACAGTAACAAGGTATGTTTGCTTAGAATTCCCCATTGGATGGTTAGACTGGGCTGATAAAAAGCGTCTCTTGTGTTCATGTACTCTGCACCTGATGACTCAGACAGAAAAATATTTCATTCCTGTGTCATGTACGGTTGTGAGAAGTAATCAGGGAAAGATAATCGCATGTTGAGAGTTTTGTTTCAAATTGATAGTGAAACCAATGACTTAGGTGTGAATTCTAGTCTCGAGGCTTTTCTTGATTATCATATTGTTTTAATTTGATTTCAATTGCTCAATGGGTGATCATAAAAAATTAGTGGCCTAATTGCGACAAGTGTGAACTCAATATGATGAGTGGTGATACATCATGACAAGTGCAACACGTCTTAACATGCTTAACATGCGACGATCAAACCATCTTTTAAGGGTCAATGGGCCACCAAGGGATCACATTCCAGTGGAGATACCATCATATGGGGATACTCTGTGATTGACACTCTTTGGAGGAGATTTGAAAGAACTCTTTCCTCGCAAAGTTTTGATTAAAGAATGAAAAATCTAAAACATTAAATTTGTAACACATGCAATTGTTCCATAAAATTAGTAATTTGGTTATTCTGATTAGTCCAAATTTTGGAGCCGATTTCTTTTAGCATTAATAAATTTATTGAAAACTCAATATTCATTTTGACCTCATGTATTACACAATTACAAAACGTTGAAAACTTATCAGAATTAACCTTAATTAACGTTGGATTGATGTTTTTAAGCAACTAATTATTGCCGTATGGTCTTGTCACCATTACATGACATTATGGAAGACAAGAAAGAGATGGATTCGTGGGCGAGCCACAACTTTGAATTGAAATTGAGGATTATATATCATTGAACGTTGATATTGAGGATTATATATTATTGAATGAGGCCTTTTTCATAGGGAAAATCATTTAATGCAGAAAGCCAACACCCAACAATAATTGAATTTTAGGACGCCGAGTTTGTTGGTCCCCAATTGATATTGATCTCTCCGGGGCGCCTACATTGGATCCTTGGTGTGCTTACATGCTTCCTCACCTAGGTAAGGGTTGTTTCTAACCAACAGGAGCTGCCTATGTCTATCTGCTAATGCAGTGGGTTGCCAAGCTGCGTTCATTATTTTAACATATTAATATTCGCACACATTGTTCCTTTTCATTAAGACAACATATTTTTCAAGCCCCATACCCGACTCTATCCTCTAAGTATTTTCACATTTAAGAGATCCTGAGGTCTAGACAAGGCCCTAGATGTACCCTTTTAACACCTTGCTAAGGACGGATACAGAAAATCATTCAATTCAAAAAGCTAACACCCAACAATCATTGACTTCCAGGACAAGAAGTTTGTTGGTCCCCCATTGATATCGATCTCTCCAAGGGGCCTACCTTAGATCCTTGGAATGGTTATATGGTTCCTCATTAAGGTATGGGCTATTTCCAACTAATAAAGGCTCCTGTGCCTAACCGTTAATGCGGTGGGCTGATAAGCATTTTTCATTATTTTAACGTGTCAATATCCGCATATCTTGTCGCCTTTATTGGTGTGGTATGTTTTTCAAGCTCCATATCAACCTCTACCTTGTAAGTGTTTCTACATCTGAGTGATCTAAGGTGCGGATGAGGGCCGGCTTTTTAATATCTTACAAAGGACGGATACAAAAGAATCATTTAATTCAAAAAGCTAACAAGTCGACAATCATTAACTTTCAGGACAGCAAGTTGGTTGGTCCCCAATTGAGATTGATCTCTCCATGTCCCATGCACTGTCCGCATGTGGATGTATTGGATATTCATAAAACCATATTATTTACGTGATGCAGGTGACAGGTGCTTTAAAAACCAGGATAATGATGGCTTCAGTGTCACAATCATTATTATATGGCACAATTTAAGTACCATGATCTTTAAAAAGCACTGTACTTAAAGTATTTTTATGACTTAAATCTGTTGAAATATATGACGTGGCTTGCCGGAGTCAATTAGATGGAAGCTTATAAAAAAATTGAAACTAAATCAATCGTTCATTGACTATTAGTAGATTTTTTTACTACACTTTTATAATTTGACCAAACGATATCATGAGCCGAAAGCAGAAGAACAAATATATGCTCTAGTTTTGCCACTCTTTTTCTTAATTTTGTTAGACTCAAAAGCAAAATAATTGAGCAAACATTCTCTCCAAGTAATTTCGTTTAAAATCACAACAAAAAAGGAAGTAAGCAAATTTTCTTCAACTCTCTGAAATTGCTCTATTTTAAGATGAAATAATAACGCTTGAAGCTTTGTGGTAATGTACCAGTTCTCTTCGATCAACTGCAAGGATCGATGGTACTACACGTTTGGGGACCAATTTAGCCCTCAATTTCTCAATATGTGAAAAAATAAATGCATTTATCGAAGTTGTTCCGTAGATTGTGCACCGCACAAATTGGAATGCTTTGTGCCAAAAATATACGAACGGTCACTTCAAGAAGACTTTATGAACCATCACTTTAGTGTCAAATTTTTTTGAAAGTGTCCAAATCTTATCTCTTACAAGTCCCAAAATTCAGGAGCACGAATAGAGAGATCTAAGTAGTTTCTATATGCAATTGTGCAATTCGACTCTAAATAGCTTCCTTAACCCTTTAGACCGTGTTTGGTAGTCCGGATTTATGTTTAGATAGGACAACAAAATATTCTATCTAGTTTGACAACATCTTCTGAATTGGATAAACTCAGATTTACCTTAAATATACCCAGATAAAATGCCAGACAAGAGATCTGGGTTATGGGATGGGATAAATCCGAATGGATAATTTTTTTAAAAAGGAAAAGAAAGAGTGATGGAGTCCGGCTTCGTTGGACCACTGCCATGACAACCAATCATCCTTACTTTCAACCACCAACGCCGTTCAGCCGATCATCCTTCGATGGCCATCTAACCAAAGCGGCTGTCAATGATGAATAACCCAAAATCAACTGGCCTGAAAACTCATCTTTGAAAAAGTAGAAGATGATGAAAAAAAAATCAAAATGCATGAAGTTTTGGGCATTCTTATGTTGGTCCTGGACGGTGATCACTTGATTTTGTTGTGTTGCTTTGACGTGTGATCCTATCCTTAACTAAAATTTGAGATTTTGAGCTAACAACCGAAAGATTTCGAAGGAGGAGTTCCAGCAAAAATGGTGACTAGTGCTAGTCTCGACCGTGCGAGATTACGTCTATAAGATGCTGCAGGATATATCTGGCATGAAGGTTCTCATTCTTGATTCTCAAACCATAAGCTCCTCTTTGACTCAATCATTTATAAGGGAAATTTCACAATTTCATCGCGTCAGTTCGCGTGTTGTCTCTTGGCTCGTTGCTGTTTGCTGTGGAATTATGCGATGTTAATGGAATTTGCTGTTTGTGTTGCGGTGAATATTGTGATTCGTAAGCATTGTTAGAGTTGTGTACCCATAGTACGAGCTTCTTAAGAAGGAGGTGCTCTTGGTGGAGGTGGTGGACTCCATTTTCAAGTCTTGAGAATCGATGTCGCATCCCAAGGCGACTTGCTTTCTCTGCACGACGTCGGAAAATGTCCAGCATTTGCGACGCCTGCTTGCCAGCCCTAGATCCGGAGAGTATAACCTCTGTAAGCAAATGACATTTTCAAATATTTTGAATCCTATATTAATTGCACCAAACATGGAATAAGTTTTTTTACAATCCAAAATATATTTGAAAGATTTCTAATCATTTCTTATCATAATCATACCACAATCCAAATTCAGATTATCAAATGTTACCTTGAAATCGCACTTGGTGGCCCAGATAAGAGGCTGGATAAACTCAAAGTTGCCCTATCTAGCGCTTGGTGATGCACATTGGATGGCATAAATCCGGTTGTGTCTAGATTGAAACCCAAATTCCCTGCCCTTTAGGGTGGGCTAAGCTTGGATAACAAAACACAGTACACAATAGTTTTTTTTTTTTTTTTTTTTAAGTAAGAAGAAAACCAGATATGTTTCCTACTTTGCTGGCCACGATTGCGCCACCCAACGATGGTCGCTTGAGATTTTCTATTTTCTCTCACCCAACTGCGGTGAATTGTGCAATCCTTCGCGGTGGTCATTGATCACCGCGAGGCAGTCGCACCTCCTAGTCACAGTAATTCCAAAAGGTTGTGCCAATTTTAAGAATTACAGAACCACATGCGAACTCGACCCAAAAAGTTTTATCACGCGATGACGATATCATTAATCCATGAAACTATTTTAGAATAAATTGTCCATTGTTCGTTATACTAGATGTTAAAAATGTCAAACACGAAAATAATTAATAAATAATGATTTGGTCATATCACATCATCACGTAACTTAAATTTAAATGCATTCCACCATCTATGATCTCTCCGCCTTATCACAATCAAGTCCATCTTGCGCCGGTTGAATGATGTCATATCCACGGGTGGGGGATCCCTATTACAGCTTCCTCAAGCATGTAAATTTTAAGACAGTCTCAACGTATCAAAACCCTCCTTTGGCTAGCAGCGCATAAGTACTTATTAACCAATGAATTGAAGATGTCTCGCAATAAGGGAGGTAATTCTTATTCTCAGCGTTGTCAATCTTAAGTGGAAACAACATTGCATGTTTTGCAAGATTGTCTAGTCATTAGGAACATTTGGGTTGAACTCGTCCCACAAAATTATTTTGAAGAGTTTTGCTCCAGTAATGTCTCTTAATGGTTGAAATTTAATTTGGCTGACATCGGGAGATTTAACTCTCACTTTGATTGGAGTACTATTTTTGGTGTGAGCATATGGCTTTTTTGGCAATGGTGAAACAAGTCTTTATTTCAAGAAAGTTTTGTTTTTTCCTTCCAATCCTGTACAAGTAATTTTTTCACACATGAAGGAAATGAGCAAGTTGTCTACAAGTGGATCACGTACTTCTCCCAGTATGGTTGCTTGGGCTCCTCCTCCACCCAGATGGATTAAATGGAATACGGATGGGGCGTCTTAAAATAATCCTAGACTTGCAAGAACCGAAGGATTATTCCTAATGAAGGGAGAGACTGGCTTGGGAGTTTTACCTTATTTCTTGGAGTATGTTTGTCTCTACAAATTGAATTATGGGCACTATGGATGGGACTTACCATTGCAAAGCAATAAGATTTCCACAAACAAATCATTGAGAGGGACTCCAAAATTATTGCCAAACTTGTTGACTTAGAAAGAGTGGTTGACATTGGTTCTGCACTACTTAAGAATATTAGAAGGCTATTAAGGTCTCATTTTAAATTTAAAATTCATCATATTTTTTGAGAAGGCAATCGGCTTGTTGATATGCTTGCTAATGTTGGTATAGCGAAGTGTTTGGGTATTATGTTTTACCCACAACCGCCTAGAGAATTATCTTATATTTTGTTTAGTGATAAAATTGGTATCATAGACTTAAAACGTTAATTTTTCTCAGTTTTGTATCTTGTATTCATTTAAAAAAAAAAAAGTTTTAAGACAGGCTAGTGCAGAGGATTCCTAGCCACGAAATAGTGTGGTCGTCCCTTGAACTTTTTGAGATTGGCCTTATGTAATTGTAGCTCTTGTCTTTTCGTTACGATAAGACCACACGTCAAGTCAATTTTGAGATTTTCCGTAGCCAACACGATGACAACGAAGTACTCTACTGAACGACTAATAAAAATATATTTATAAAGCAACGTCAAAAAAGATATTTAAATCGGTTATTATATGTAATAATAATCCTCCACATGACTTCACACATTGATATTTTTCCTTCAAAAAGCTTAACACATCTAACATCTCTAGCTATTGATTGAACACATATGAGCTCATGAGAGAATTTTGCACAAATTTAGGGCTGTTCGATGCAACTGAGAAAATAAGTGATGAAAAAAAGGATACGGAAAGTTTTCTGAGGACAATTGAAATATAATAGTTTTATATTATAAATATTTTTTTATCAAGGAAAAAACAATAGTTTTTAGCAACATATGTGGCAAGTTCTGCTTGCCATCAATCATTTTACTATCGGATGAATTAAGAGACCTGTCTTTACTTATCGCATTTTTGATTTAATCAAATCTATTAAGTTAATGCTAATTAAGGTTATGAAACAAATATAATCTTCCTAGTCCATAAATGATGTGGTAGATGCAACTAATCATACTAAATGAGCTATATAGATATAAATGGGATTGATTGTGAATGTCACAAATTCTTGAATAATGATTGACTTGGTCTAATAAGGGGCTGGTGGGGAACTCATTGAGATATGTTTAAATCTAACATTGTTGATACCATGAAAGAAGTCCAAATTAATGTTCACGTGTGATAAATTTACTCTAAATTAATTTTTTTATCATTAAAAATCCAAAACTGATACTTTTGTGATATCTTTACCTTTCATTAATTTATATTAAATTGAATCACTACCATACTTACCCAAAAAAAAAAAAAAAATAGATTACTGTCACAAAAAATCACAAATCGGTACACTTAAAATAAACGGGGGTAAAAACTCAAATTGGTACACTCATAAACTGCCACATATTATCCAACTAAAAAATTTGATGGTAAAATTTCACGAAAAACTAATGAAAGGTAAATTTATTATAAGTGTACTATTTTGGGGTTTTCGTGACTTACCTAGACTCAATATAGGATGGAGGTCCTACCTCAGTGAGTACTTTCATTTCAATGTCTCGATCTTGCTAATTATGAACATGTGGAAAAGGTTAGTTCTGAATGAATTCGTCCTTCAATGCATCTACTAGTGTGATTCATGGAGACATTAGGAGACGTGATTGAAGATCTTGGTCCGCCTATAGCACAATCGATCAAGCCTCACTAATAACCGTGTATTTATATGCCGGCCATGTAACACAAAATAAAGTGGAGAAGCTGAAACATCATTTTCAAAAAGAGAAAATGAAAAAGAAAGAAACAAGAGGCACGTATGAAATCGCCCCATATATACCCACTCCAAGCCTCAAGGGCATACTCACCACACATAACATTCCCATTCTTGTGTTCCTTGAAAACTTTCAGTACTAAACAACCGTTACATTCGCAAAGGGGCAGAGAGAGCAAAAAAGAATGAGTGAATCGCTATGCAGCGGCGGCAGGATCTTCCAAGCCTTAAACGGCCATGTCTCCGGCAACGGGACGCAGGCTCTGGTCCTGTCCCATGGCTTTGGGGCCGACCAGACCGTTTGGCACCATGTCGTGCCGTTCTTTGCATACTTCTTCAAAGTGGTGGTCTATGACTTGGCCTTCGTCCACCCAGGCATGTTCGGCGCAGCCGCGAGCAAGTACTCGGACCTGGGGGGTTACGCTGAAGACTTGGTGTGCCTTCTCGACGAGCTGAAGGTGAAGAGGAGCATCTATGTCGGTCACTCCATGTCCGCCATGATCGGGTGCTTGGCCGCAATACGCAGGCCGGACCTCTTTGAACACCTTGTGCTGTTCAGTGGATCTCCAAGGTAGGCTCTCTCTCTCTCTCTCTGTGTGTGTGTGTGTGTGTGTGTGTGTGTGTGTTAGAAACATATGTTGTGCGTTGTTGATTTAATGAATGGAATTAAGAAGGAAGAACATTCTTTGCCTTTCTTGACAACCTTTTTCCATGCATTCATGTTGAGTTGTACTTCATATCTTGCATATACTGCAGTCGGGTATACTGTCTGTAGATTCACATGCACACAGAAATAAACACTGTATCCCAAATGTCATGTTAGGGTTAAAAAGAATTACCATTTGAGAAATACTTATTTAACTATTCTTAAGTTTTTCGCCACAAAAAAACAAGCAACGAATAATTAGACATTATTGTAGGGTCCATTCCTTCAAGAATTTGCGATTCATAATATGTTGTTAAAAAATTACCATTTGAGACGTGTCACCTTGAGTTATCCGTATACATGTTCCTCGGCAACTAGCTTGAGCGCTACAAAAATGCTGATTGATCTTCTAAAATCATTTTATTAACAAATATTTTTGAATCACAGGTACCTCAACGCCGAAGGATACGTCGGAGGCTTCGATGAAACAGCGATCAACTCGCTACTCCAATCGATGCGCTCGAATTACTCAGGTTGGGTCCATGATTTCGCTCCGGAAGCAATAGTACTGAACAACACGAGTGCACTGATGGAGTTCGAGCGCAGCTTGGGAAGACTAGAGCCCGAAATCGCGGCGAGCGTAGCTAAGACCGTGTTCCTGAGCGATGTGAGATGGGCTCTGCCGAAAGTGCTTGTTCCGTGCTCCATCATTCAATCCCAAGAAGACGTCGTCGTGCCCGTGTCGGTCTCGTATTACATGAAGAGCAAGATTGGGAATGGTTCCTCCGAGGTGAAAATACTAAGGACCCAAGGCCACCTTCCGATGCTCACTGCTTATCCTTTACTTCTGGATGCCTTGAAGGGGACAATTTTAACTTCACTCGACGTCCGGTTTGCACGAAGGAGAAGAAATCAAAATCTTCCTTAGAGCTGGCCCGCCTCATTATTTAGTTGGGACCAATATTACCCAATTTATTTTTAGTTAAGTTTGTACGAAGGTGATGTTTATATCGAGAGGCTTTTCTTTGATTCGAGACTGAGAAAAGCAGGAACATCTTGACGACGGTTCAATCCCGATCCTCTTTTTTATCTATCATATGTATTTTTATTTTATATATTATAATGAAAATACACTTTTGGTCCCCTTACCTCATCGACGTGTCTACTTCGGTTTCTTAAACTTTATCATGCAATTAAGTACACAATCTCGTTTGATTTGTGCCTGTCTGCTATCTACTGCCAGTTATTTGCATGTCTCTCGTTAAGTGTTTTCGGGAGCGATGGGGCTTGTTACTTCTAGTGGCGGCAGACCGCTGCCGCTCATGATCAAGCCATCGCGCAAGCTGGGGAGGTCAATGAGGACCTAAGAGCCCTTGCCTAGATTGGTGGCGGATGTCCGATCAAAAGGCCGCCACTGGGCCTGGTGGGAAGGGCCATGGCCGTCGCTCAAGTAATAGCGACGGCTAGCTGGCCTTCTCAAGTTGGAGGGGCGGAGCACCTTCCATCCTCTGGCCGTTCTTCGCTTCTCTCCCCTTTTCTCCTATTAAACACAGTAGAATTTGCAGTAATCGATCATCTATGAACTTCGTAACTCGACGCTGATGCTTGTCGATAATTCCTTAAAAGTTATCGATAACCCCTACACGCAGCTGTCAATTTAGCCGCATCCCTCAAATTTGTAAACTTACACCAATTTTCTAACTAACCGATCAAGCCTCGTTACTTGTTGATTACAAAGACTTTGTTATTTTTTTGGCATAAATACTTATATATTCGAATTGGATCAAAGGTCTTGTCAGGAGGCTCAATTGAAACACCATTAAAATGTCAATCTAGAAACCTTGCCATTGTTCTCTATAATATTTTAGAGAAATGACTATATAACTGTGTAATAGTATCATAGTCATCCCTCAACCACAAGTGTTATGAATGGTAAAACAAATATAGAAATCATGGGAGGACCCACCTCTGGCCTTGTGGCCAGCATTCCACCGTCTCTTACAAAGTTATGTTAGAGGTGCTCAATATTTCAGGATCTTCAAGAGAGAGGGAAAGAGAATCAATAAAAGTTATAATTTTTCCTCAGTTGAATTGACTTTATACTTTATCAGAGAAGGGTATTTATACTCAAACAATATGCTAATAAAGGAAGTTAATTACCTTATAAAACAACGAAATTCAAATAATAACCCTGATGTCTAATAATATCTCTAACAATATTCGCCGTTGACACCTAAATTTTGACAATCCAGTTGTTTATTCATTGCATAAAAACTAGGGATTAATTTTACCCCTAAAATATATATATAGAATTACAGCATATAGCTTTAGGAGCATCCATTTTATATCATTCCATTTTTGCATTGGACCGACGGCGAGCGTTGATTTTTTTTATGACGGGGGATTTTTCACATATTCAGGCAATATACACCGAAAGATATATTTTTTGGTGGAAAGGAAAGTTTCAAGTGGAATATTACAAAAAGATAAAGAGAATATTGCACGTTGGGGCATATATTGAGTAATATATTCTTTGATTCAAAATAAGAAATATTACATAATAAAAGGGTATCGTGCATAATTTAGTAAAGGAAAGTGGAAGTTTAATTCTTGTCTTGGAGCTTAATCTTCTCATGAATATAAAAGAAAGACAATGAGATGTCTTGCAGGAGGCCACACAATAGAAACACACGGCCGTTGAGAGAGTGTTTTGCAACGTGAGAGAGAGAAGAGGGGTCCTTCGGCCAAGCCTTGGTTGAAACACCGCCGCTCGTGCTATACCTTCGCCAAGGAGCCCGACGACATTGAACACCTAACGCCGCGAGTTCCAACCTCAACGACTAAGCTATTGTCCCGACGTGCCCCCGAGCTTTACCCTCAACGTTAAATTCCAGCAACTCCAGGAGAGGTTCTTTTGCCGAAAGTGTTCCTGTTGAATATTATCCAGTCAAAGAAGACAATTTCGCTTGCTGCATGAAGAAGATCCATGCACTGTGACTTGCAAAAATTGTCAGAGCCAACGTGGTCATCCAAAAAAGATTGAAAGGAAAAGGCATGAGATTGGGGAAGAGCTCCAAGCATCCCCTCAGCGGTGTTGTTGCTGGGTGCCACATCATCATTGCGCCTCCTCTCACGTTTCTTCTCCGATTGTGCCCAGTTCTTCAACGACGCCTCAAGGAGCCAGCCGAGCGACCTTGAAGATTTGCCATCCAGACGGTACTAGCAGCGATCCCGGGGAATCTCCAATAATTTTAAGCGATTTCCTGCAGATTCCCGGCGAGCCCGGCTTCTCTAGCGACGCTTGCGAATTTGCGGAAGTGATCTTAAAATAAACGTCATCTCTCCACCATTGAGGCTATCATCCGTGCATTACCGCAGTGACTGAGAGCAGCCACCGTTCCTAGCCGCGCCGAGCCCCATCGTTGGTCCACTCTACCGATTGAATTTTTGAAAAATTCAAATTTAGGTAGAGATCTATATTATTTTTTTAGGTAGATTTTCTTTATTATTATTTATTCAGTTATTGTTTTTTTATTATTATTTTCCTTTACAACTTGTTTTTTAGTGAATTTATTCATTGATATATGATTGATATTTCGACATGAAAGTGCCCTCAAATTAAGGGTTGTCAGTCCGATTTTCGCGCCAAAAATCCGACTCGCAATCCCTTGCAAAAATCGACAATCCGATCTCATGCTCGAGATTCGATTCGTGATTTAATTTTAAAATTGGACAACCCGATCTCATGCGCGAGATATGGTTCGCCAATTTTCGGATATCAATTTTATCTTGTTTGATTTGATGTTGTGGTGTTTGAGTCAGTTTTATTTTCGTAAAAGGAAAAAAAATTCAAAAAGTTTGAATTAGGATTAGGTTTGTTTTTTATTTATCTTGCATGTTTAAGATAGGGATTTTATTTGGAGTAATGAAAAAGAAAAGGAAAAAGTGCATTCGTTTAGGATGT